>JAJHIY020000933.1:8272500-8307500 GCA_022114975.2 Lampris megalopsis | reverse complement strand
CGAGCGAGATTCACTGCACTTCACTGTTAGGAAATCTGCCCTCAATTCGAATTTATTTGCATGTCGATGGGTCTTCAAGGTAATCCATCTGGCTCGACTGCTTGGCCTGTATTGCTTATTTGAGTGATATAAGCACTTGGGGTGGACAAAATGGCTGCTTAAGATGGATATTTACACATTTGTATAACGGGATGTCACCTAAATGGCAAAATAATTAATCTATTTTATGAGTCCTATCTAGAAATTGTGCATAATATAGCTATTGGTTCCTGTAGATTGAACCCAAGGGGCACATTCAGCAGTGTGGCACAACTGGACCCACTCAGGCCCTGTATTTTCAATACAAGTGAATGTTTTCAAGAATACTGGAAATAACTGAAATGATCTTAACCTATTGCTATATGTTGCACTTGAGAAAAATAAGAAGTTTTCGACCTCAGTTCAAGAATAAAGAACTTAAGGCAGGTACTTTTTTTCTGTGCAGTTACGCAGATGAAACCCTTCAAAGGTTTCCAAATAGGATCAAGTCAATTGACCCCAGCTCTCCATTAGGGATAATTAATTTGCCTGCATATAAAAACACTATTGAAAGGCTAAGGTCAGAGTCAAGTAGGGCCCCAAACACTATTGATTCTTGAGGTCACATTTATGGCCAGGGAAATGGACTTTAGGGCAAACACATTTACTGGGCATGGCTATATTACCTCTCTATAAGGTTAGCTCATTCAAGGGGAGATGGACATGAGAAAATTATGTTACATAATGGCAAAGATAGACAGATGCAATTGTTATCTGCATGGCAGAAAGACAACCAATTGACTTCACTGTGTGAATGATTGGATGGACATAATTGTGATATTGTGGGAGTGCAGGAATGAGGAGTCGGAGAGATCGAGTCGAGTCAATTCCGTTTACTCGCCACACAAAACGACACTGATACAGGACAATCTCTCGTGGCAACCAGCTAACAGCTGGGCTGCTGCAAACATGGCTCCACCCCGGAAACTCTGAGCAGCGCCTACGTCAGCACTCTGAACATCTGCCTTAAAGGAGCAGCAGCCCCTGGTGAATCTACCCTCAATTGTGTATCACCACAATGTAATAATAATAATGCATTTTTTTATGTTATAGCACCTTTCCATAGCACAAGGGCACTTTACAGAGTAAAAGTGCAGAAGCACAAAATCATAAAGCAAATAGAGCAACAAACGAATCTGATAGTGAGACACATAAGGAAAAACTTCCTTTTAATTTATGTCTGACATTTTGTTTTTCATCTTGACAATTTTAATTCATCAATTTTATTGTATTCAAGACACTGTTAAAATTTTAAAAGGGCTATACAAATCGCTTTGTTTTTAGGATGAATGTACTAATTCAGGGCGGCATGGTGGCGCACTGGTTAGTGCAGTTTCCTCAGAGCAAGAAGGTCCTGGATTCAAGTCCCAGGGTAGTCCAACTTGGGGCTCATCCCGGGTCATCCTCTGTGTAGAGTTTGTATGTTCTCACCGTGTCAGTGTGGATTTCCTCTAGGTGCTCCGGTTTCCTCCCACAGTCCAAGGACATGTAGGTCAGGTGAATCGGCCATACTAAATTGTCCCTAGGTGTGAATGTGTGTGTGTGTGTGTGTGTGTGTGTGTGTGTGTGTGTGTGTGTGTGTGTGTGTGTGTGTGTGTGTGTGTGTGTATCAGCCCTGTGATGGACTGGCAGCTTGTCCAGGGTGTCTCCCCGCCTGCCACCCAACGACTGCTGGGATCGGCTCCAGCATCCCCGTGACCCTGAGTAGGATAAGCAGTTTGGGTAAAGGATGGATGGATGTACTAATTCAAAAGATATATATGTTGACAGCATTTCCTTTAAAAAGATAAATGTAAGACCGATTTGTCACAAAACCTCCACTTTTCATAAAATGTTAAGCCATTTTGCTCCATGAAATGGCTTTCGTTCACAAGCATTCATTCAGTGACCAAGCAGCATTTTAACATGTGGCCCCCAACGATATGAGTCAGAGATGATAACAAGACGACAACTGACTGTTTATAGCCACCCTATTAGCGCCCTGCATTAAAAGGTAAAACACACTGTATCAAATCGTGCTGTATCACAGCGTTAATGAACTGTGAAGCTAATGTACTGCAGCTACCAGTTATTTAAACTGGGGGTTTGACATCCGCCCCCTCAGTTCCCTAAAGGGTGAATACTCGTCTTAATGAGCAGGAGGGTTGAGCAAGGAGGCATGAGGGAACTCTGCAGCCATTATCTCAAGAGCAAAAGCTGCCGGAGTTGACGCACTTCACCACGCTGATATCGAAGTGAATGAAATTACGTAGCCCCATTGGCAGATATTTGTACTTGCAATTAATGAAACATATGTTTAGCACCAAACACACAATAAAAACACAATATACAAAATAGTGAACTGAATAAAAAGGTGGAACTGACATTTTTTTTCTGCATCATCATTTCTCTTTTTCTTCTACACATCCGTTTGAAATCAAATGTACTGGTATTTTTAGCAATTTAACTCAAACAGAATGACATTGAGAAAGATGACATTTTAGCCAGGCATTTGTTGTAGCCTTCCTTTGCCGTTTCACTACATCACACTCATTCCTAACATACTGCAATGTGACAGAGCAAAAAACTGAGCAAGGCAAAGAAATAGAGAACATTGCTTTCTGTTGCGTTATCCTCAGTGGCTGCATGTGACAACGACACACGGTGAAACGCCAAAGAAGGTTGAATCATTTCACCTGGATAAAACGTTTACTCACAGGTATGTTTCATCACTCAGCTAAGTGACCTCTTCAGTCTAAACTAACTGGAGGTATCCTCACCGCTTATAAACATTACAGTTGCACAATGACCGAAACCAACGACCGGTTACATATGCAAATATGGGTGTGACCATTAACTAGAGTTTCAATGGCCGTGTGTACTATTCACAGAGGATTTGGGAATGGTTGCAATCACAGCGTTGTAAGATGGTGACAGATGTACTCTTAGCCCCCTGCTCCCTCGGTTCAGGGTTGATACATGAAACTGGTCGTTGGTTTCGGTCATTGTGCAACTGTATTGTACTGTATTATTTATAAGGGGTGGGGATACCTGCAGTCAATTTAGACTGAAGATGTCACTTAGTTAAGTGATGAAACATATCTGTCAATAAACGTTGTATCCAGATGAACTGATTCAACCTCCTTTGATTTTCTTACCTGGATTACTGAACATGCCTTAAGTCAGTGAAACGTCATTTAACTTCATCTCATTGTTCACGCTTTCTCTATTTCAATGAAATTTCGCTGGTGTACCCCCACCTTAATGTACTGCCACTGGCCAACCGAATCACTTCCTTTTCCTTTATCTTTTCTAACAGTGCTCAGAGAACCAAGAATATGCCATTACCCACACCTGCACCTTTAATAATAATAGGATTAGCAGAGATACTAATTTTCATGCAGAAGCATTTAGGAATAGGCACAAAAATGTTGAATCTTTAATATGATAATCTACTACTATTTCCAGTTTTGGCTGCTCTCATTAGGGGTCACCAAAGCGGATCATCTGTTTCCATCTCTTCCTGCCTTCTGCATCTTCCTCTGTCACGCCAGCTACCTGCATGTCCTCCCTCATCACATCCATAAACCTCCTCTTTGGCCTTCCTCTTTTCCTCTTGCTTGGCAGCTCCATATTCAGCATCCTTCTCCCAATATACCCAGCATTTCTCCTCCACACATGTCCAAACCATCTCAATCTTGCCTGTCTTGCTGTCTCCAAACCATGCAACCTGACCTGTCCCTCTAATATACTCATTCCTAATCCTGTCCTTCTTTGTCACTCCTAATGAAAATCTTAGCATTTTCAGCTATGCCACCTCCAGCTTCACCTCCTGTCTTTTCGTCAGTGCCACCATCTCCAAACCATACAACATAGCTGGTCTTAGAACCATCTTGTAAACCTTTACCTCTTGCTGGTACCCTTCTGTCGCAAAGCACTCCTGACACGCTTCTCCACCCACTCCATCCTGCCTGCACTCTCTTCTTCACCTCTCTTCCACACTTCCCGTTACTTTGAAGAGTTGACCCCAAGTATTTAAACTCATCCACCTTCGTCACCTCCTTACATCCTCACCATTGCACTGTCCTCCCACTGGTTCATGCATATGTATTCCGTCTTGCTCCTACTGACTTTCATTCCTTTTCTCTCCAGTGCATACCTCCACCTCTCCAGGCTCTCCTCAACCTGCTCCCTACTCTCACTACAGATCACAATGTAATCCGCAAACTTCATAGTCCATGGAGACTCCTGCCTGATCTCACATGTCAACCTGTCCATCACTATTGCAAACAAGAAAGGGCTCAAAGCTGATCCTTGATGTAATCCCACCTCCACCTTGAACCCATCTGTCATTCCTACCACACACCTCACCACTGTCACATTGCCCTCATACATATCCTGCACCACTCCTGCATACTTCTCTGCCACTCTGGACTTCCTCATACAATACCACACCTCCTCTTTTGGCACCCTGTCATATGCTTTCTCTAAATCCACAAAGACACAATGTAACTCCTTCTGGCCTTCTCTATACTTCTCAATCAACATTCTCAAAACAAGCATCGCATCTGTAGTGCTCTTTAGTGTCATGAAACCATACTGCTGCTCGCTAGTCATCACCTCTCCTCTTAACCTAGCTTCTATTACTCTTTCCCATATCTTCATGCTGTGGCTGATCAACTTTATACCTCTGTAGTTGCTACAGCTCTGCATATCGCCCTTATTCTTGAAAATCGGTACCAGTATGCTTCTTCTCCACTCCTCAGGCATCCTCCCACTTTCCAAGTTTGTGTTAAACAATCTAGTTAAAAACCCCACTGCAATCTCTCAGAAACACCTCCATGTCTCCACAGATATATCATCCGGACCAACCGCCTTTTCATTCTTCTTCCTCTTCACAGCTGCCCTCACGTCCTTGCTAATCCACCGCACTTCCTGATTCATTATCACTAAATCATCCAACCTTCTCTCTCTCTCATTTTCTTCATTCATCAGCCCCTTAAAGTACTCCTTCCATGGGCTTCCGGGAAGCATAGTGGTCTAATCTGTTGCCTACCAACACAGAGATCTCTGGTTTGAATCCCCGTGTTACCTCCGGCTTGGTTGGGCATCTCTACGACACAATTGACCAAGTCTGCAGGTGGGAAGTCAGATGTGGATATGTGTCCTGGTTGCTGCACTAGTGCCTCCTCTGGTCGGTCAGGGTGCCTGTTCAGGGGGGAGGGGGAACTGGGAGGGATAGCGGGATCCTCCCCTGCACTACGTGCCCCTGATGAAACTCCTCACTGTCATGTGAAAAGAAGCGGCTGGCGACTCCACATGTATCGGAGGAGACATGTGGTAGTCTGCAGCCCTCCCCAGATCATCAGAGGGGGTGGAGCAGCGTCCGGAACGGCTCGGAAGAGTGAGGTAATTGGCCAGATACATTTGGGAGAAAAAGGGTGAAAAAATCAACAACAAAAAAGTACTCCTTCCACCTTCTCAATACACTCTCCTCGCTTGTCAGCACATTTCCGTCTCTATCCTTTATCGCCCTAACTTGCTGCACATCCTCCCAGCTCGGTCCCTCTGTCTAGTAAATTGGTACAAGTCCTTTTCTCCTTCCTTAGTGTCCAACCTCTCATACAACCCCACCTTACACCGTTTCCTTTGCCTTCGCCACCTCTCTGTCTTCACTTTAAATCGTATCTCCTTGTACTCTTCTCTACTTTCGTCATCTCGCTGACTATCCCACTTCTTCTCTGAGTTGGATTTTAAATCACATATCAACAATGTTACAAAGGGTGCCTTTTTTCACCTAAAAAATATTGCTAGAATTAGACCCTACTGCTTCCTGGAAGACGCCAAAAAGGTGACGCATGCTTTTATCTCTTCGCGTCTAGACTATTGCAATGCACTTCTTACTGGTTTACCCCCCCAAAAAAGTATCAATAGGCTGCAACTTGTACAGAATGCGGCAGCAAGGGTCGTAACAAAAACCAGCATGAGAGATCACATTACCCCAGTTTTAGCATCTTTACACTGGCTTCCTGTAGCATTAAGGATTGATTTTAAAATTATTTTACTTGTGTTTAAAGCTCCATATGGCTTAGCACCCTCATACCTATCTGACTGCTTATCTGATTATGTTCCGAGCCGCTCTCTTAGATCCTCTGGTGCTGACCTGCTCAGTGTCCCTAGAATGAACTACAAAAAGTATGGCGAAGCAGCATTTTGTTTTTATGCACCAACGGCTTGGAATAGACTCCCCCAACAAATCAGAGAAGCAATGTCCATAGATAGTTTTAAGAATCAGCTCAAGACCCATTTTTATGCTCTTGCTTTTAATTAATTCCACTTTATATTTCTTTTTATTCTTATTTTCTTATCTTGTACTGTGGTTTTATTTCTTGCCTTGTTTTATGTTTTTTGCCTAGTTCTGTGTTTTATTATTTTTAACTTGTTTTATCTGTATTGTTGTTGAGTTTTATTGTTTCCCTGTTTTTAATGTAAAACACGTTGAGCACGTTGTATGCAAGGTGCTATACAAATAAAGTTTATTATTATTATTCTTTACCAACCTCTTCCTCTGTATACTTTGTTGTACTTCCTCATTCCACTACCAAGTCTCTTTGTCTTCCTTCCTCTGTCCTGATGACACACCAAGTACCTCCCTAGCTGTCTCCCTCACTATTTCTGCAGTAGTTGCCCAGCCATCCAGTATATCTTCACTACCACCCAGTGCCTGTCTTAACTCCTCCCTGAACTCCACACACCCGTCTTCCTTCTTCAACTTCCACCATTTGATCTTCGGCTCTGCCTTCACTCTCTTCCTCTTCTTGATCTCCAAAATCATCCTACAGACCACCATCCGATACTGCCTAGTTACATTCTCACTTGTCACCACCTCGCAGTGTCCAATCCCTTTCAGATTGCACCTCCTGCGTAAAATATAGTCCACCTGTGTGCACCTTCCTCCACTCATATATGTCACCCTGTGTTCCTCCTTCTTCTTGAAGTATGTATTCACCACAGCCATTTCCACCCTTTACGCAAAATCCACCATCACCTGTCCTTTCACATTCTTCTCCTTAACACCATACCTACCCATCACCTCCTCATCACCTCTGTTCCCTTCACCAACATGCCCATTGAAGTCCACTCCAAACACCACGTTCTCCTTCTTGAGTACACTCCCCACCACTTCATTCAACTCACTCCAGAATTCTTCTTTCACTCTATCTCACACCTAACTTGCGGGGCACATGCGCTGACAACGATCTTCACCACACCTTCGATTTCCAGCTTCTTACTCATCACTCTGTCTGACACTCTCTTTACCTCCAACACACTCTTGACATACTCTTCCTTCAGAATTACCCCTATCACATTTCTCTTCCTATCCGTACCATGGTAGAAGCATTTGAACCCACCTCCGATGCTCCTGGCCTTACTCCCCTTCCACCTGGTCTCTTGCACACACAGTATATCCACCTTTCTTCTCTCCATCATATTAGCCAGCCCCCTCCCTTTACCAGTCATAGTGCCAAAATTCAAAGTTCCGACTCTCATCTCCACACTCTTACCCTTCCTCCTCTCTCGTTGCCTCTGGACATGCCTTCCCCCGGCTCCCTCTCCTTCACCCAACAGTAGCATAGTTTCCATCGGCACCCTGCTGGCCAACAGTACCGGTGGCAGTCGTTGGTAACCTGGGCCTTGACCGATCCAGTAAGGAAATCTGATTTATTATCCGCATATTTGATTTGGCAAAGGTTTTACACCGGATGCCCCTCCTGACATGACTTTCCCTTTTATTCAGGCTTGGTACTGGCACTAAGAATGTACTGGCTTGTGCATCCTCAGTGGCTGGGTTCTTTAAAATAATAATGATAATAAATAAATAAATAGATAAATAAATGATTATAGAAATAAAATTGAAGCCATGAAGCCATAAAGCATAGGAGTAAAGAATAAAGCAGAAGTAGACTAAGAGGCTTCGTGGGGCCCTGTGGCGACATGCAGTCATGTGAGTAACAAAGTGGTACTGCCTACTTGGTGAGCAGAGGATAGGCAAATCCTATTCTGCCTAGGGCCCTAAAAAGCCTTGGGCCGGCCCTGCTTTGACCTGTACACACTGCATTCCTCATTTCTAAGCCTTGTCTTTTATACCTACTCAGAAAAGACAAGCTCTGTTTTGCACCTAGCATTTAGAGATAAGGGGGGAAAAAAATGACCCCTTGTGAAAACACACGTTTGTGTGTTTAACGAGATGGCCCCAGTCCGCTGCAAGTCCCCTCTGATGTGAACATTTTTTTTTTCTTGTTTGGTTTGTACCTTTCCTGGTAAACACAGCACTGTGTCTGCTTTCTCCTCCCCTCCTGCCCCAATACCTTCCCCCTGACGTGGGGATAGTTGCACGGGATCCTCACAGGATGGGACGTAACCGCTTTTGGCACTTCCTTTCGTCACCCCCCTCCCTCTGAAGTGCGACTCTTGCGTGTTTTATTGCGGGGTCTGGGTGAGTATGAAAACAAACGGGGGCCTGGCTCAGGCGCTTTGATCTGCCGTTTCCTGGACCATTATTTACGTCAGTTTCTCACGAACTGCTTTTTCTTTCTCTTTCGCATGATTACTATGCGCTTCCTTGCACATTTTTCGGCCTGACCCCAGACAATGTGTTGTGCTTTAATAGTTTCTTCTTGCAGGAAGCTATAAAAGGCTTTCAGGATTTTTTTTCTTTACTCTGTTTAAATGCAGGACAAAATTATGAGAAATTTATGCTCACTGAGATATTATTATTATTATTATCATTATTATTATCAATATTATTGTTATCATTAGTAGTCGTAGTAGTATCATTATTATTAAGGTTTTATTATAATTTAATGAGAAATAGTGAATGGGTAATATAATAGAGCAGGTAATGATAACTACATCATTCATGTCAAATTTGGGGAAATGATCAGCTACACAAGATGTGTGAGATGATAGGTAAAGAAAGTCACCTCACCAAGTAGCAAGCCAAGTTAGTCCCCGGACAATTCTAATCTGATATATGGCCTAATCCATTGCCTCCTTCCTATTTAGTCTAAACTTGAGTGTTAACATTTATCTTGCTGATGCGAGACACCCTTTGTTCAGTGAATGAGGCTGAAGACCCACCCTGTCATTCACCGATTTGGATGAATTTGCTCATTGCTCCTGGATGTGGATGATTTTGATGATGTGAATTGTCACCAACAGACAATCGAAACCTGCAGAATAACTTTGGTCTTGGCACGTAACCACCGATTTTAGCAGTCTGCCCTTAAAAGTATAAACTTATTTGTGATTAATTATAGATCATTTATAATTAGTAATTATCTGATCAGTGTGGCTCAAAATAATTACACCAATAAAAAGAACTAAAGATTTGTGTTCGACATTTGTGTCGGTTAAAAGGTTTTTAATCATGTCAAATTCAAAACAAATTTGTTCTTTCATGTGGCATGTATTTTCCCCAGTTTAACTCTCCAGAGTAAAACACTAACAGGCCAAAAATTATGACTTTAACCTGCATCGTCCAAGTTTGTGGTTAGAAGTTGAAAGACCTCTGTTTTCAGACCACCTCTGAGTTAGATCCAGCAAAAAGAAGAAAAAAAAGTTCAATGAAATAAGAAACAGGAAAAAACTGAAAAGATGATAGAAGACGGAGTCAGCTGCAATTAACTGGACTTGCCTCTGGGTCTGGCCAATGGGCTGACCAGCAGCTCTCTTCCCTTGACCCAGACACTCAACCAGCTCAGCAGATGGGCTCAAATAGGCCTGCCCTCAGTGGAAACTACTGCCCCATTTGAGCCAAGATGGTGGATGTCATTAGGGACCCTGCCATTGAGGGTCACAGCAGGGCCCAGTTTGTGTCCCAGGCTGCATTTGATGTATGATCCTGGAGATTTTGTCCATGTGCTCTCTTGCTCTCGCTCTCGCTCTCACTCGCTCTCTCTCGCTCTCTCTCTCTCTCTCTCTCTCTCTCTCTCTCTCTCTCTCTCTCTCTCTCTCTCTCTCTCTCTCTCTCTCTCTCTCTCTCTCTCTCTCTCTCTCTCGCTCTCTCTCTCTCTCTCTCTCTCTCTCTCTCTCTCTCTCTCTCACACACACACACACACACACACACACACACACACATTAAAGCACATGCATACACATACAAATACATACACTTTCACACCATATGCACAAGCACAGAGGAGAGGAAACTTGATGTCTATGCATGCATGTTAGTGAGTGTGTGTGTGTGTTCATATGTGTGTGTGTGTGTCTGTTTGTGTGTGTGTGTACGCGCATGTGTGTGTGTGCATGTGTGTGCGTGTGTGTGGGAACATACACATTTGTGTGAATCGGTGCACATTGTCCCAGCAACTTCAAACACACACTCTCACACACATACACTTTTTACTTCAGTCGACCGCATCCTTAACTCAACATTAGCAAGTAAATAATATTAAATGAAACTCAAAACATTTTAGGGATTTTTCTGAACTCAAAAGTTTCAAGAAGATAAAATTATTTCTTTTTTTATGCAAATCAAAATAAATGCCCGTTGAACTAATGTTAGTATTTCTTGATGACCTTGAACATAAATGTTTTCCTCTCAGTTTTAACTGAGACTAAACCAAACCTACAGTGGGGCTCCTGCTGTAATGAGCCCTTTTTTTATAGCTGTCCCCAAATCACTGGATCATCTCTGGCATCCGTCAGCCAGGTTCTGGTTGGCGGATGTGGTATCTGAAGTCCTCTAAATCACCATCAGAGAGGCAGTTGGAAGATTTCCCTTCACTTTTTGTGCACAGGAATTGGATAAAATAATTGGATCCTGTTTTGATGTCTGTGTGTGTGTGTGTGTGGGGGGGTATTTAAGGCGACATGACTAATAGTGAAGTTCCCAACCAGGGAGGGGGAGGAGGGTACTGATGAAAGGGTTGGGGGATTGCGGGAGGAATGACCAAGAGTTAGGGATGGGGCAGAGGGGGTAAGATGGGGGAATGAGTCTGGCCATCGTGAGTTTGAAAGCAGCAGTTGGGACCCTGATGACAGAGTGGTCTTTGGGAATTTAAGAGCAAGGGCCCACGGCTGGGCGTTTCCCCCTGCGGAGGACTGGTCCAGGAAGGAAGGCTTTGCCTTTCAAAGGGCCTACAGCTTTATTTATATTACATACTTTCATCGCCAGGGCTCTTTCAAAGGGAGGGGAGGGTTTGCTTTCCGATTTCCAATGCGCTTTGGGCTCAGTCTTTTTTTTTCCTTTTTTTTGTTCTCATCTATCTCCAACAATGTATTTGTTTCCGGAACAGCGTTCATCTGCGGCCTGCGTGTGAGGACCGTGTTTACTACTGAAAGATACAGCCTAAAGTGTTATTGTTGAATCTGACGAGAGTGACGGGGAGGCTGCCCGATTGTTCTGCCTTGACTGTTTTCCAGTGGGGTCCACCAAGCAGGGAAGAATAACTAGGAGGACAATGGCACGGAGACCTTGGAACAATTGTATGTTGAAAGGTATGGTCTCCAAGCCGCAGAAGCATCAAATCCTTTCGTTGAAAAGAGCCTTTGTTTGTTTTTTTTTGTTTCTTCATATTGAAACTGCACATGTGTTCTCTCGCTCAGGTTGCCAAGACTGAAAAATAGTTAATAGCTGTGTTATTGCCCTGCATTATGATTTCGCGTCAACTGGTATATAAAAAGAAAACATCCTTCAAAAACACAAAGGTTTATTAGTAGGAAGCAGGTGACGTTTAGTTCGAGAATAAAAGACATGTTCGAAATGAAGGAATGCCTCGATTGAACACCAAATTCATACTCTTGACTGCTTTTTTCCAAATTCACGTTCCAAATCCATACTTTTGACTTTTGCTAGCGTTGCTAACATCGCAGCTAACTAGCGTTGCTAACGTTGCGGCTAATTAGCGAATGCTGTTAATAGCTAGACATGCTATTACAGTAAAATATTTAGCTTTGAAGCTCACTGTTCTGTAAGAAGTCCATGTTTACTGTTTCATGTGAAAGAAAGACCGCCGTGGCGAACCCGGGTCTCCCGCACCACGGACGACTACGTTAACCAGTCAAGTGTTTCCCAACCCAGGTCTCAAGGGCCCCCTATCCTGCAGATTTTCTTTGCCACCCTGAATTACCTGTTTGTAGTTATTCAACCAATCAGCAATGAATTATGTCAGTTTTTTTGCACACCTTGCATAATTAAGTGCTTTGAGATGATTGGTTGAGTAAGTACAAGCAGGGCTACCTATGCAGGGTTACAATGAAAATCTGCAGGATAGGGGTTCCTTGAGGACCGGGTTGGGAAATACTCGACAATGCTTTTCCCGGTTTTCAGTTTCACACTTTTCATCATTGAATCCCTGCTAAACACAACACCAGCCTTTTCCTTGGAGGACTTGTTTGGGAGAGTTTAGCTGGCTGTTTATTTCAATACTCAAGCTAACGTTGAATGAGAACAGTAGGTATGTTCGAAACGAAGGAATGTCTCAGTTGAACACCAAATTCGTACTTTTGACTCACAGTCTCCTAACTTGGGTTTATTCATGCCAAAAAAAAATAAAAAAAATCTAGATATGATGACAACAATATCCACACATCTTAACAGGGCTCGTATAGGGCGAAAATGGATAAACAGTTTACACTCGATGAAAAACATGTGTCATGCAACGGTTGCTTTGTAAATATAATCTATTTATGACCAATGTACTGTGGTACATTTGCAGCTTGTTGTGTTTTGGCCATTGCATCAAGTTTTTTAGCCTTGGATTTGAAGCAGGAAAACCACAAAGACTAAACAGTTTCAAACTACATAATGCAAACCCCCTTCAACAGTTAGCACAGGATAACCCGCCGACGGTGTCGCTAAACATTGGCAAACCAAGACATCCATCCATCCATTTTCCAAGCCGTTTATCCTAATTACAATCGCGGGATGCTGGAGCTTATCCCAGCAGTCATTGGGCGGAAGGCGGGGAAACACCCTGGACAAATCACCAGTCCTTCTCAGGGCCGACACATTCTCACCTAGGGACAATTTAGCAAGTCCGGTTCACCTGACCTACATGCCTTTGGACTGTGGGAGAAAACCGGAGCACCTGCAGGAAACCCACGCAGACACGGGGAGAACATGCAAACTCCACACAGAGGACGACCTGGGACAACCCCCAAGGACAGACAACCCCGGGGTTCGAACCCAGGACCTTCTTGTTGTGAGGCGACAGCGCTACCCACTGTGCCGCTGATTTGCCATACCATATTTCAACATTATTTTAAAAACTATTCATTTATCATTTGCATAATAACAATGCAATGTAAAGGCCAGCTGAAATCACTAAAATGCACACCCAGCTAAGTTACTAATGAAGCTTGTAAAATGATTCCCAAACCAAGACAGTCACTGATAGATTAGTCATCCATCAAAAAGCTTTCATCACATCTCAAGTGTCCCAGAAGTTATTAGAGGTGACCAGCGGAGTCACATTGAACACTGTCAAGCCATTGTCCTCTTTTGGGAATGGACCCCCCGCCCCCTTTATGACTACCAATCATTGCCATTACCTCTAGGGACCAGGAGACCAAGGAGGGGTTTACCTGTTGTCCCTGTGAAGCCTGACCCATTGGGAAGCTGGATCTATGTTGTGCTGCTTTCATAAGCCCAGAAAAATGGCTCGCTTAACTTGGATCGTATCAATTTCTCTCCATCATCCACTGTGGTCTTTAGGGCTTTGTGAAGGTTTAAAGCATTTGCCATTGTAGCGATGGAGAATGCTTTATATGTGATTGCTCAGCGTGCCGTTTAATTCGTGGAGCTCATAAGAGCAAAGAGTGACTATGTGGATTTCATTTTTTCATGGGGGTCTAGCACCACAGATGATACCAGCCGAGCTTTACACTTCCCCATCTCTTCTCCAAACTATTTTTCTTGTTGATAAAGCACACACCATGTCGTCTGACAAGATCCACAAATACTATGAATCGTTGTCATGTTTTTTTGTTTGCTTGTTTTTCTTTGTGCTCCCCACTGGTAAGGTTTACTGTATGTACAGTTTATTTTCTGAGGTGTCATATCTGCACTGGCTCATTGTTTAACTGTGAAAATTGGTTTATTTCGTAGTATCTACTGCTGTGTGTGATGTGCATTGTTTTCTCTTAGGAGGCCGCGGCTGATCGAAGCTATTGTAGCTACTGTTTTCCATTAGAGTCAATTCTAATTATGCAAAAATACATGCAAATAACATGTTATTGTTCACAGAAGTCACAGTCCAAAAATGAAACTGAAGTAACATTTAGTTCTCAGTCAAAGGTGAGTTGAGGTAACACACGTTTCAGTGCGGTGCCCCTGCCACAACAACTCCCAGCCTGCATATTGCTTAATTAATTAAGGAAGGGGGGTGTCAGTTGCCCTCAAGGGCCCTGGGGTAATCATATAGGGCAAATTACAGCATGTAGGGCTGAGGGCTGGGAGAAGGGCATGACGCTGTTGTCATTATTGTACTGCTGTTGATTAATTTCTCCGTATAGATCCTGACACCACGATGCATGTGTTACCTGTCAGAGAGTGCCCGTGTGTCTATTCATCACTACCCGAGAGGTGTGTGTGTGTGTGTGTGTGTGTGTGTGTGTGTGTGTGTGTGTGTGTGTGTGTGTGTGTGTGTGTGTGTGTGTGTGTGTTTGTTTGTTCAAATGTATGCTGGTGAGAAGTGGTCACACAGTGTCTCTATATGGTTGATGGGAGGGGCTTCTAAAATGTGTTTTTATTGTGTGTGTGTGTGTATGCGTGCATGCGTGGGCGTACGTGACTCGAGGGGGTTGAGTGGGCGAATACCTGATAAGAGCAAGCGACGCTCCCGATGACAAATGGCTGATAATGTCTGGGGACGAAGAGGAGGAGGAGGAGGAGGGGAGTCGGGCTTGGTCTGAGAGGAAGTGTATTGATTAACCTTATTACCTAAAGCATCCGTCTTGGGGGTGGGGGGGGGGATTAGCCAGGCTCCTCCTCCGCTGGCAGACTGATTGCACCAGGGGCCCTGAGGAGAACAAATGGCCCCCGACTGTCTACAGACACTCATGCTCAAGTGAACACACACACACACACACACACACACACACACACACACATATATGTGCGCACACATACAGCTCCCGTGATTCCCACAGGAAGCAAGCATGCCCACAGTCAGTCGCAACTCCTCAGATCTCTTTAGGACCAAACTTTTAACTTCTTTTTCACCACCGTTAATTAGGGTTCGGTTCTTCATCCAATATTGTGAAAGATGTTGCCCCCCCCCAATATTTCAAACCTGTTACCCATAGTAACTTGGAATAAATTCACTTGTTTGTCCCATCGCTCATGTTTTAAGGGGAGGCACACTTCAAAATGGTTGCTGTTTCAGTCTGAGAGAAACCCTTAACATGTTTCCACTGCGTACTCTGCAGACGTGCCTTTGGTACCTTATGGTTCAATCATTATGGGTAATGCTCCCATCACATTTTAATAAGCACTCTGTGTGGTCCATGTTAATTATGTAGTAGACTTGTTTTACTTGCTTGCCATATGTCTCTGAGCGATACCCTACAATTTCTATGTTAATCACATTTGACTGTAATGATCTACTTTCCCTAGCTTATTGATGAAACCGCTGCAATTACTTAGTTCAATATTTCTCACATTAGGCGGCCTTAAAATGGTTCACGTGTCCATTTATCTGCATGGGTTTTTAAACGGTGTAATATTGGCTTCGGAGGCCATCCCCATTCATATTTTATTCCGCTGAGATGTTGCTCGGCTGATGGGCTGCCGGTAATTCAAGCCTTAAGTGAGCGTAATAACATGATGAGCATATACGCTCTTCTGAGATGAACACAGCTTCCAAGAAAGTGTCCTCCTCTGTTGCCAAAGTAACAGAGAGGAATTCTTTCAGTTACCTGTCTCCCCATCACACAGATGGAATATTGGAGCTGTTTTCAGGTAGGTTGAGGTTATTCCAGGGGAAAAGGGTGAAACACATTCTTGGGATTATTTATTTATTTATTTATTTATTTATTTATTTTACTTGAAACCTATTTTCACAGGTTCGGCATTACCGCTTTTTTGTGATGGCCGAGGTGTGCTAAGGTCGTCGTAAGTGTGACCGTCTGAGATGCTGCACGAAATGAGGTCACGGTGTTTCTGCTGTTTCCTCAGCATTTCCACAGGGGATGTCTTGCAGCCGGTACAGAGGGAACAAGGACCTCTCTCTCTCTTCCTTTGTTGCTGCATTTGTAGATTTTATCTATATTTCTTCTACTCTTAAAAATGGAGGTTTCAGTTCCTGGAAATCCAGTAACAACCTCAGAACCAATTAATGTGACCCTTTAACACAACACAAGATGACAATGCTACTTTTGTTTTTTTTATTATCATTATTATTATTATGATTATTATTATTATTTATCCCTTATTCATATTCAGAACTCCGTTGCAAATTGGCATCTCATTGCATGCAACATGAACTATTTAGTTAGAAGTGAGGTTAAAATGGAGACTTTGACAAAAGTCCGGGTGAAAGTGATTTTGATCTTATAGAAGATGGCAGGATACGTCCAACCGCTGCCAAGCCGATTCACATTCTCGACAGATACCGATCCCCGATGTCTAAGCACCACCTTCCTTACCGCAGGCCAAATTCATTATCAAAGTCTTTTGGATGGTGAAAACCGTGACGGGGGTAAAAATCATTATGCATCTCTCATCTGTCTCCTGATTGTGTTATTCTTGGTCAAGAAAAGCCCCTCGTTCATTAAGGCACTCTACCAGCGGGGGGTGGGAGGTTGGGGGCGGTGGGGCTTGTTGTATTAATGGGAGCGATCAATAGCTATCTTCCCTCAGCCTTACTGTAAACGTGCTAAAGTATTTATGCATTAATTGACTTCCTTCGTCCAAATAAAGGAAGCTGGCTGTTGTTTCAGGAGCTGTAGTGCAGAGGTCACATGCATTCTGGGTAATAAATAGAATAAATAGAAAGGTTATTTTATCTTTAATATAAGAATGGTGTTGGTAGTTACCACAGCCTAATAGTTGCAGCAACAACCATCAAAGTAGCAACAAACTTGACCTGATTGATTTTTTTGTTTTTGTTTTTTTGGGTGGTGGTGGTGGTGGTGGTGGTGGTGGTTGGGGGGGCATCCCAAAATGAAACTCTGGATAATGTTGCCTTATCACATTGAGAGATAGCTATCTGACAATGGTTCTGAAAAATGGGCAGGATTGTGCAAATAGAATTTTTAATTCCCGCTGCCAAGTACACAATGATCCACGGAATAAAAAATGTTTCCCAGGAAAAGAGATAAATATGGAGATTGGTATTAAGACGATAACCCAGTCTCAAAACATTTTGTTAACAACATATTTGCAGCTCCCAAACTACACTAAGTGCTAACCTTCTGTCACATGCATTCAATATATGTCGAATGGCCTCATGGGGCCAGATGTGACTTGGCCTCTCGGTGATGAGAATACATGTATATATTTATATATGCCTGACCTCACATCAAATCACATTCTGTCATATGCATACAATGCATTTCAATGGATCAGTGAATGACGACATTGTTCAAGACATTGGCTCTGACCATTCGCTTTTGCATGATAAGATTAGAGAGGGTTTTAAGTAAGTTTAGATATAATGGTTAGAAATGGCTATGCTTATATGTGACAGTTAAGTTTAGGTGCAGGTTTCTTATGGTTAAGGTCAGGGTAAGAATCTAGGAGGCCGGTAATTGAGCATTATAATCTGCATTGAAAGTTAATTGGGGTTAATAGTAGATCCATACAGGCTGCCAACATGGGGCTCGCCGGTTCAAATCCCCGTGTTACCTCCGGCTTGGTGGGGGCATCCGTACAGACACAATTGGCCGTGTCTGTATGGTGGGGAGCCGGATGTGGGTATGTGTCTTGGTCGCTACACTAGCGCCTCCTCTGGTCGGTCAGAGCGCCTGTTTGGGGGGGGGGGACTGGGGGGAATAGTGTAATCCTCCCACGCGCTCACTGTCAGGTGAAAAGAAGCAGCTGGCAACTCCACATGTATCAGAGGAGGCATGTGGTAGTCTACAGCCCTCCCGGATCAGCAGAGTGGGGTAATTGGCCGCATACAATTGGGGAGAAAAAGGGGGAACATTTTCAAAAATAAATAAATAAGATCAGTGCAACTGTCTTTAATTACATCCTCTTTCACTGATTCATTGGCAATCAGCATATTTTGGGACCTGCAGATGAACTGCATGCACACATTTTGTCTGTGAGACTAGGATGAAGATACAAACTACAAATGTTGTGAATATTTTTGGCATAAATTGTTAGACAAAGCAACAATTAGGCTTGGATTCTTCTTCTTCTTTCAGCTTGTTCCCTGTTTCTTAGGGGTCACCACAGCGGATTTGATAGTTTCCATCGGTACCCTGTGAGGGCACAGCACAGACGGCGGTCATTGTTACCCGGGCCTTGACTGATCCAGTATGGTCTTGTATGGTCTCCGCATAATTATTCGACAAAATTTTACATCGGATGCCCTTCCTGACACAGCCACTAACCCTATGAATGGGGGCACAGGTGAAGCGCTGGATGCCATCCCAGTATTCATGGACTTGCACCCATGCCTGTCACCATAACAATCAGGCTTGGATACTTGACCAAAAAATATGAAAAACACCTTTTTTCATTTCTGCTCATCTTTTAAGAATGAGTATAAAGAGGCAGGGTGAAAGGCAGCTGGTGTGAATGCGACGAGCTGCTATGAAGCTTTGTGTATGTGAATAAGGAAAAATCATCTTTTTCATCCCCAGTCACTACTGAGATGTCCTTAAGCAAAGAGCTATAGACCAACTTCAATAACTCACTCAGTGGCCAATTGTAGTCAGTTTGTGGTTGTATGAGTGTGCATCAGGGTAGCGGTAGACTACTGTAAAGCTGTCCCTGTATAACAAACCTTCTAAAAAACACAGAGCTCAGCCACGAAATTCTGACTTGGTATGTGAGATAGCAGTTTTCTGCCCACACGAAAAAAATTTTTTTTTTTTTTGCACCAGACCACTTTTTATATGTTGAATCAAGCATGCCTTTTTTTTGTCAATTTTGTCTTCATCCCCCGACCATTTCAGAAGGTCTCACGAGCCATATTTGGCTCACTGCCAAGCTATTATAGAGCACTCACCTATATCATGAATTTATGTAAAAATTATGTGTTGATAGATGAGTATTTTCATCTCAATTTATCCCAATTAGTTATGTTGCTAATTAAACTTCACTGAATCTGTTTTTGGATCAGCAGGTCTTAAGAGTTAACATCGGACATTCTACACATTCACCTTAGATAAAGATGATAACCCGAAGGTCTTAGTTCGATACATCATACATGTAAATGATGCTCCAGTACAGACTGTACTTGTGTTTGTGAATTTATCAACCAAGCACTCACATAAAATATTATTCCTTAAATTACATAACTGTTTTTTAGTGTTGCGTAATCTTGTGTAAATTATTTTTGAATGGAGTGTTTTGTGAAATTACTTGTGTGTCTACGAGTGCTATTTGTTGCCATGCAGTTGAGTTTTAACACTGGTAGGACCTACTGATGCTCAGATTTAGTGACATGTGGAGGGGTGTTGTGTCCGTTTGCTTGTGTGTGCTGTACGCAAGTGTGTTTCAGACAGGGTGAGGATGCACACGCAGATACTGAATCGTGTGCATACAGGGAATTTGTATGCTTGTGAATGTGTGTGTATGTGTATCTGCATATGTACTATGCATGTGTGTGTGTGTGTTTGTGTGTGTGTGCACATATGAACTTACCAATGCCTATGTGAGTGTCTACGAGCATACATGCACACACAATCCACTTGTAGAGATCCATTTTAGTTTGGTGAAGGTCAGTCCCATTGTGGACAAGGCTTTAATAACTGTAGCGACAGATGGCATTGGGGTGTGGGGCTGCCTACCTTTAATGTCTGTGTTGTATAGCCAAAACCAATCATCCCTTCCTAGCCCACCTCAAGCCTCTGCACTCAAAGCTATCGCCATTATTTTGCCAGCAACAAGTGATAATAGAGACAGCCATTCAAAGGGGATTACTGTTTTTAAAAGGGGTTGACCGATCACATTGTGGGAATGTTTGATGGAAATTATTTTTTTTTCTCAATAGGGAGCGTGCATAAGGTTGTCAATCTAACTAAATTTAACCATCGGCGTGAACGAAGTGCAGATGAATCCATGGTATAGGTCCCACTTTCTGTGCTTGCTTTAGTGCAAATGCATTACTCTTTCCTGCCAAGAGGAAAAGCTTTGAATAAGACATGCAACATTTTCTGCCTCGAAAAAGTTTGAAGGCTAGTCTGACGACAAAAGATTTCAATTTGGTAATGCTTTATTTTCTGATTCTACAATTCCCTATTGATATCCTACGAAAGGAATTTATATGTACATGTTAATTTCTTGGGAAGTATGCTGGAAAGAACTAATGCATTATGTACCAATAATGTGGAATATAGATGACCAATTCAACAAATACCAACAGTCACTTTCTCCTCTAGCGTTCTACACAGAAAGAAAGAAAGCCACTTTATTTTGTCATTGCGCAGCTGTAATGAAATTTGTTCTCTGCATTTAACCCATCCTGTTGTATAGGAGCAGTAGGCAGCTGCAGCACCTGAGGACCAACGCCAGTTCTTCTTTCCATTGCCTTGCTCAGGGGAACAGACTATTACTATTACTATTAACCCTAACATGCATGTCTTTTTGATGGTGGGAGGAAACCGGAGCATGCAGAAAAAACCCACGCGGAAATGGGGAGAACATGCAAACTCCACACAGAAAGGACCTGGGATGGCCTGGGGTTCCAACCCAGGGCCTTCTTGCTGTGAGGCAACAGTACTAACCACTGGGCCACCATGCCGCCGCATACTATATGAATAATTCCCTGGGCTCGCAAATTGACCCCTGCATCTTTTTTTTTTTTCTAATAAGTCCTTCACAGTACTTGCAGTTCTTTCCAGGGGAAATCATTTAGAAACTTACAGTTTCTTCTCAACCCCATCAAATTGACCACGTCCATCTTCTCTACAACTTCTATATAATTGCATGGTTCTTTCTAGAAAACTCGAAAAGAAATTACCAAGTCCCCAATAAACTCCATCACTGAACGCATAACCTTGGATTTGACTTAAACGCCTCGTTTTAACATCCTTTCTTTCAGTAGTATGTTTGGCTACTTGCACCTTCAGCACAGGGTAGGTTTAAGACTGGTTACAGCTAAAATGGCTACCGTTGTACTTCCTCTTAAATGGCTGTGTATGGGCCAGAATAACAAAATGGGTCCTTAATGGCTTTCCAGGGGATAAGAAACTCACTCAACACATCGACAACCGTGAAAGCTTTCAGTTGTTGTTGTGTGTTCGTTTTTTTTCTGCGACAGCAACAATGAAGTGCAGAATACTCTCTGTGAAGATCCTCTGTCTCTGGGAGAAAATGTTCTCAACCTCTCTGAAGCTTGCTGGATCGAGATTCTGCTTCTGTGGTGCTTCTGTGGTAGGATATTCATAATGCATCCCAGATTATAGACCTCCGCAGTCTGAGGTGAATTATTTTTTTGGTGCATCCGACGTACTGTACATTATGTTAAAGTATGCTGGCAGTTTGTACTTAGAGCGGTGTAAATCATGTGATGTCACCGGACTCATTTTGTACGCAGCCTCCCTGTTTTGGCTTAGGAGGCACCCTAACACTTGGGTGGTATTGGAAAGGGAGGGATGGAGTGAGGAGTGGCCTTTTTTTTTCTTTTTTTTTTTACACGACGGGAAACATGTCGAACAAGCTTCTTCACCCGCCACGGTCTAGTGACCGCGGGAGGAGAACGGGGTAACCGACCACCCTAAGAAAACATTGTGGTCCGACCGCCACTTATGACACAGAGTTGGATATAAAGAGGCGCCAGGGAATCCTTGGATGAAAAAGAGAGAGAGAGAGAGAGAGAGAGAGAGAGAGAGAGAGAGAGAGAGAGAGAGAGAGAGAGAGAGAGAGGGAGGGAGGGAGGGAGGGGTTGGCTTGGAGCAAACACCCTCCACGGCTGCTGCTTTACATACTGCCCACGAAGGGATTCGTCTCTCTTTAAAAGTCATTATTGAAAACAAGGAGAGTCATTTGCGATCCAAGAGGCCGTCAGAGAAAGTGAAAGACTTTACACAAGTCGTCTCTTTTTCCTCTTTATCTGGGTGGGGGGACGAAGGGGGTGAGGGTTTTCCAGCTTTGTTTGGGCACAAGCCGCAAGGCTCACCAGCTTTCAGCTGTGATATTAACTCCTTTTTTTTTTAAGGTGAGACCACACGTGAAGCCCTCTCACCCCTGAGATGAGAAACCGAGAGTATTTTTGGAGAATAACTCCTCTCTGGTTTGGAGTTTTTCTCTCAAAGATTTACAGCCACCTCTCTGAAGGCAAATAAAATAGCACATGAATGCTCTAATAATACCAGCCACCTACGTAGAAAATGATACTCAGGGATATTTGTATCTTTCCTGTTTAACGAAGTGTCAAAGCGCTGTTTTCCTTTCCCCCTGCTATCTTTTGACTTTAATTCACAGAATGGACAGATTTGCAAAAAATGCAATTGTAGTTTTTGTTTCAGGGAGTAAATGCAGAGATTTATTTACATCAATGTGGGCTGAGAGGAAATAGGGGGAGATTAAGTATATCCTGTCTGAGAGTGTAGTGTGTGTGTGTGTGTGTGTGTGTGTGTGTGTGTGTGTGTGTGTGTGTGTGTGTGTGTGTGTGTGTGTTATGGAGAGACAGTTGGTCTGCAGCAGAAAGGTTCAAACTCGACAAAACACAAAGTTACTCTGTCTTTCTAAGTGTGTGTATGTGTGCGTGTATGTATATATATATATATATATATATATATATATATATATATATATATTTGTGTGTGTTTTTGTGCATGAGAGAGATACTCTCTTTGAGAGAAAATAATGTGATAAAGCGCAACACATCAAGTTTGTATGTTTGTATGTGTGAAAGAGAGAGTAGATAGTGTTATAAGTGCAAATGTGTGGGAGTGAGAAAGAGAGAGAGAGAAAGTGGTGTGTATGTATGTGTGTGTGTGATGGAAAGAGATTGTGTGAGGGGGGAGAATTTGTGCTTATCTGTTGACTCTTTCCATTTCCTACATGTCATATTATCCCATTGCTGTTGGTCCATGGCCAAATTTCTTTACTTCCTATATGTATGTATGTATGTATGTGTGTATATATATAGTATGTGTGTGTGTGTGTGTGTGTGTGTGTGTGTGTGTATGCGTGTGTGTTTGTGTGTGTGTGTGCATGTGTGTGCGTGTGTGTCCTGTATGTGTTTATGTGCTTTTTGTTTGCTTTGTCTTGACAAGACAACTACATATTTTTGACCCATTTAGCTTTTCTATTTATTTCAGTGTTTGTTATTATTAAACTGCATCTGAGTTTCTGTCTTTCTTTGCACATCTGTCCATAACCGTGTTGTATTGTTGAGCGTCCTTGTGGATATGCATGCCTATCTGCCTGTCGGTCTCTGTGCATGTGTGTCGTCTGTATGAGTGTGTGGTTTCGTGTTTTGTGTGTGTTTTTGTGTGTGACTGAAAGTGTGTGAGCTGAAGCTCGTTTATTGTGTTTATACATGTGCTTATGTGTGCCTGCGTATGTTTGTGCCTACAATTTGTATGCCACTGTTTGCCATAATCAGTAAGTAAGTAGTATATAGACATCTTTTTGCATGTGTTTGTGTGGCCGTGTGTGTGTTAGGCCGTGTGTGTGTGTGTGTGTGTTTTGACTGTTCCCACTGGAAGTGTGTCTCAGGAAGAGATAGGAAGCCCAGGTTCAGTCTTGATCGATGTGCTGCTGTGTTCAGAGGAAGTAACAACAGTCAGGAGGTGGGGTGAGGGGGACCCCGAGACCCCGGTTATTTTGGAGTCTGCCAGACGGAAATGGGACCCAGCCCAGGGAGGATGCAGAGATAGACATGGTTACTGTTGCATGGCAACTCACCCTCCCTTTACGTACACAGATACAGACAGTAGGAGCAGAGCAGACGCACACACACACACACACACACACACACACACATACACGCACGCACACACACACACACACACACACACACACACACACACACACACACACACACACACACACACACACACACACACACACTCAACAAGCTGTCTTCCTCTTGTCGCTCTCCCAGTAGTTTCCTATTTACACGGGTAGCTGGATTGTTTGAGCAGGGCAAAAGGAGTTACCAACCTGTGACTCACGCACCTGCTTCAGCCAAAACCCGACACACAGTCAACAGTCTATTCAATTTACTAAAAAACTCAACTTGCTTTCTTCAGTTGGAACAGCAAGACCTTTCTTTCTGTGTGCTGATGTCAGCTGCTCCAAGTAGGTGAGAGCAAATATTTAGAGATGTGCCTATATGATAGTCGCTATTCATATGGATGACAGAACAACACACGCTTTGTAACAATTTCAATGAAAAAAAATCAACAAAAGTTTCATTGTGTAATGACATTTTTCAAATATACAGAGGAGCCAGTCTCTTAAAATTTAATCGTTTCATTCAGTAATTAAATCTCTTGTTTTATATGACTATGATTATTATTATTATAATTTTGTACCTCCAATTTAACGCTGAGAAACTGTGACTCTGTACTACAGAAGAATGCCAATAATAATAATAATAATAATGATAATTACGACGAGTACTGTCAGTCATGTGACATCTGCCCTACAGTGCCTCAGCTCCATAGTTTGGACCCAGCTCTACAGGATGTAAAACAGGAAACACAAAAGAAATAATAATAATAATAATAATAATAATAATAACAATAATAATAATAATGATACCAGAATCTGGAACAATGAGAGCAAACCCAAAATGCACCATCAGCAATGTGTTGTATACGTTTGCATAGATGTACATGTACTGTACACACATATGGAAATGTGTGTTTGTAAATGCAGCTGTGTGTACATTTTACCCTGACAGCTAGCTTCCATATGTCCCGTCCCATTCTCTGCTGTCTGTCTAATGAAGTTTGAAACATGGAAATCCAGTCGTTATCTTCCTCTCAAACTCCATTTGATCAAGAAACAGGAATCCTAGAATTTACACAAGAGAAGAGTGGGACACAGACAGAAACACAAACTCACTTGTTTTGTAAATAGACATAAACACCAGGGCCGGATCATGATCCTGTGAGGCCCCTAGGCACATGTCATTTGAGCCCCCCCACACACACATAAACACACACATTTTCCTATATTGATGTTTTTTTTTGCTTTCCTCTTTGCAAAATCATCCACTAGATCATCAAAGTCTAGCTGTTTGACAAATTTTGACTCTATTGACATAACTGACAATTAGCTGAGACATGTTTGGCACATCCAAACTGTCCTGTTATGCAGAATGAACTGACTTGGTGAATACTGTATCATGTCACAGCATGCTAACCAGTAGCTCAGTTGTACAGGAGCACTGTAATCTTTAGCCCTTAAAAGACTCTGTAGAAAATCTGAACGACAATTGAAGGTCAATAAGACCGAAATAACATATAACACCCTTAAAAAAAACCAAATGTTTGTTTACCAGAAAGCAGTTAAGGATGCGAGATCAGCTTACTTCTCTGAATTGATATCTAGCAATAACCACAACCCTAAAGAGTAGGGTAATTGATTCTGTTATTAATGGTCCCTCCACTTCTTTTTCTGAACCTGATGCTGAGCTGTCAGAAAAATGTCTCACTTATTTTGTAAATAGGGTGGAGAATATCAGGTCCCAAATCCAGCCTGACCCTTGCATTCTTTCCATTTCCCATGTTGATTCTGCCTCTTTTACCCAGTTTCAACCCATTACGATTTCAGTGCTAGAGAGTACAATATCCCATGTAAACCCCTCCTCCTGCATTTTAGACATCATCCCTGCTAAGCTGCTCAAGGACGTATTTTCCACTATTAGCCCTGTTATTCTGCAAATTCTTAAAAATTCTCTGGCCTCTGTTTCTTTTCCAGACAGTTTTAAGCATTCCATTGTTCACCCTTTGCTAAAGAAACCTAATTTGGATCCTCTGTCCTTGAGTAACTAAAGACCGATTTCCAAAATGTCTTTTTCTATCTAAGGTTCTTGAGAAAGTAATTTCATCTCAACTTATATCTTTTATGAATACTAATAGTGTTTAACAGTTCCCCGTCTGGTTTTAGGGCACTTCATAATACTGAGACAGTCCTAGTTAAGGTTACTAATGACCTCCTGCTGACTGCAGAAAGAGGTGACTGCTCGATTTTAGTTCTTTTAGACTCAAGTGCTGCCTTTGTCACAATTGATCACAGTGTCCTCTTACATCGCTTGGAGACTTGGGTAGGCTTCCAGGGCTCAGCTCTTAATTCATTATGCCCAACAGAACTTTTTCTGTTGTTCTGGGTACCTACTTCCTCGCTGGCTTAGTTGAGTTGTGGTGCCCCTCAAGGCTCAGTTCTTGGCCCACTTCTGTTTTCTATATAAACTTGCTGGCCAGGTTATTCAAAATCATGATATGTTTTAACTTTTTTTGGGGGGGGGGGGTTTCTCCCTTTTTCTCCCCAGTTGTACTTGTCCAATTAGACCACTCTTCTGAGCCATGCCGGTCACTGCTCCACCCCCTCTGCCAATCCAGGGAGGGCTGCAGACTACCACATGGCTCCTCCGATACATGTGGAGTCGCCAGCCGCTTCTTTTCGCCTGACAGTGAGGAGCTTCACTAGGGGGACGTAGCACGTGGGAGGATCACGCTATTTCTCCCAGTTCCCCCGCCCCCCTCCTCCCCAAAAAAACAGGCGCCCCGACCGACCAGAGGAGGTACTAGTGCATGATCAACACACATACGGCTTCCCACCCACAGACATGGCCAATTGTGTCTGTAGGGACGCCCGACCAAGCTGGAGGTAACACGGGGATTCAAACCAAAGATCCCCGTGTTGGTAGCTAACAGAATAGACCAATGCACTACCCGGATGTGATGTGTTTTAACATTTAATGCTGATGACACTCAGTTATTCATGCCACTAAAATCCACAGATCCTACCAGCCTAGCAAATCTCACAACTTGCCTCTCTGACATTAAATCCTGAATGTCCCAAATTTTTCTTAAATTTAATGATGATAAGTCTGAAGTCATTCTGTTCAGTCCCCCAAATTCCATCAGCCCTTTTGATATTAATCTTGGTGGTCTGTCAAATAGTCTTAAGCTTGCTGCTAGGACTGTAGGGGTAATATTCGATGCTAACCTCTGTTTTGATAATCAAGTCAAAAATGTCATTCATTCACGTTTTCTCCAGCTCAAGATAATCTCTAAAATTAGGTAATTTTCATCAATTGCTGACCTACAAAAAGTTGTACGTGCTTTTATCGATTCTCAACTTGATTATTGCAATGCATTTTACTCGGGTATCAGCGAGGGCTCCCTCCACTGTCTGCTGTTGGTACAAAATGCCGCTGCTCAACTCATTACCGGGACAAAGAGGCATGGTCACATCACCCCTGTACTTGCCTCCCTACACTGGCTCCCTGTTAGATTTTGAATTGATTTTAAAATTGTATTGCTCACTTTTAAGGCGTTAAATGGTCGTGCTGCTAAATACATCTCTGATTTATTGACATGGTATGTGCCCTCTCAACCTTTAAGAGCCACAGATGGAGCCCTGCTGGTTATTCCCAGGTCACGGTTTGTCACAGAGGGTGATTGGGCTTTTGCTGTTAGAGTCCCCACACTATTGAACTTGCTTCCTACTGAACTCCAACAAACTAAGCCTCTAGCTTCTTTTAAATCTCTTCTTAAAGCCTTTCTCTTTGTGAAAGCTGTTGGAAATGTTGATATTTGTTTTTATTTATTTATACTGTTTTTATTTTCATTCCTACTTATTTGGTCTCATTCAGTTATTGTTGTTACCTCCTCTGCGCTCATGTCCTTTGGTCTTATTCTCATTTTTGCTTTGTCTGGTTTTATTTCTTTTGTAAAGCACTTTGTTACATTGTTAAGAAAAGTGCTATATAAACAAAGTTGTTATTGTTGTTATCATTATTATTATTATTATTATCATTATCATCATTATTATTAATATTAATATTACTCTCCAAGAGGCTCTCATTTAAAGCATGCACTGTATGTACCAAGGGCTCAAGGGGTTACGCTTGATGTATGCACCGATGGGGCTGGGGGCCCTAGTGGTCAACTCACACTGTAAGCACCCTGGTGCCCAGGGGTCCTATTAGTTAGCACTTGCTTTAAGCACCGAGGGGCTTCACACTGTAACTGTGCGGGACCTGGGGGCCCTCGTGGTCAGCTCATGCTTTAAGAGGGGCCCAGGGAGCCCTCCACTGTAGGTACTGAGGAGCCCAAGGGCCCTAGTGGTCAAATCATGCTTTAAACCCCAGGGGCCTAGTGGCCCTAGAGGTCAGCAAACTCTTTAATTTCCAAGGGGCCTGGGGGCCCTCACATTTACCCCTTTTCCACCAAGAGTTTGAGGGTTGGTTCGGAGACAGTGCCTAATGTCAAACCAGTTCTTAATGTTTCGACAGCCAAAGAACCGGCTCTCGGCCAGGAAAACTGGTTCCAGAGCGGCACCAACTCTTTGCTGGCCTAGAAGAAAGAACCGCTTATTCCAGGGGCTGGGGGCAGACAGCAACAGCCAGCTCTGCTGGATAACACATGCACCCCTTAACACTCAGTAATGACATTTCAGATCAAAGTTGATGTGGTTTTATCAGCACATACTTTATTTGATCGACTTTGACAGAGTGAATTTGAATCTATGCCACCTATGTGAAGATTAATCTTTCAAAGAACCCTTCACCAACTGGCTAACGTTAAAGTAAAAAAAAAATCTGTTGAATTGTGTACATGTATAGTGGTCATCATTAACTGTTTATTCACAAGTGTTGTGAAGAACCACATCCACCATTGAAGGCTTCAGAGATTGCCAGTAGGCTCAACACATACCGGGCGAGTCTTGAGAATATAGGATTGTGTATGTATAATATTTATAATGTAATCGATATAACAATATTTCATACATTGGCCTATGTGTGCTCTGCATGTATATGGGCACAATGAAAGGAGAGACGTTAAATAAGCCCAAGTCATGCACACTTACACTCATACATATAATCCCTCACTTTCTCACACACAATCTCTTGTGGGCACATATTCACACACAAGCATACACCCATCCACATGCCTGCAGGTGTGTGGTGGTGTATTGGTCGGTACACATGCACATGTACACATACACTGGCAGATGGAAGGAGTCACTGTGGGAGGCTTTGGCAGACTGCAGAGAGCTGAACATGTGTTTGAATTCCCAGTCCACAACGCCTTTTTTCTGCATCCGTCACATATTAATTATTAGGGCTCTAATTCTAGGGCGGGATAGTTGATAAACCGCAAAAGTAGTGCCAGGATGACTTTGACACAGTAGTGAACACTGGACGAGAAGATAACGAGAATTGTGACCACAAATGTATTATATTTATATATATATATATATATGACTTTATTTCATTGGCATTGTGCTCATGTAAGTTATTTTTTCAACTAAGCTTTTACTTTTACATGGGCATGCTGTTGAGCGAGTTTTGAGTTTCATGACCATCGGGCCTTTGCAACCTGTTAAAACCATGAAAACTTTGGAAATATGTTTTAAAATGACACAGACATCAATGACAAATTTAAAATTACAATTTTTTTTCCTCTTCCAACCCCCCCCCCAAAAAATAAAGAAACCCCACTATTTTTCCAGACATTTTTGGACAACAGTATATTTATGCCTATGTTTATGAACTTGTGGTAATTCCCATAAAATCCTGCAAAATGCAGTGTTGCCTGGTGTGTGTAAGTCCTGTACTAAAATCAGAATCTTGTCAACAGACAGCTTCCATATCGAAGTTACAAACAGCACATTCTGCATACACAGCGAGTATGATACACACTTAAAACCCCGTAATGATCCACGCTGGAGCTCGATGTTTCACTCCAGCCTGCTTCCATCATCCATCCCTCAGGATGGGAGTCTTTTCCTGGGGATCTAAGCCCTCACCCTTCCACCTCCACCTACCTACCTCCCTCCCTCTCTCTCTCTCTCTCTCTCTCTCTCTCTCTCTCTCTCTCTCTCTCTCTCTCTCTCTCTCTCTCTCTCTCTCTCTCTCTCTCTCTCTCTCTCTCCCCTTGGCTTCTTGCTGCCAGCAGTGCTCCCAGTGCTAGCCCAACTAGCCTCCACAGATATTTCCTGAGGAAAACATATCACCTCGGGCTAGACCGGCCGGCTGACTATGCTGAGGCAGCAGCAGCCCCAGCCCACAATCCACCGCAGGCCTCAACCTCCCTCCCTCCCTCTCCCTAACGTTCTCTCTTTTTCTGTCCATCCCTCTCTGTTTCCCACTCCCATCATTTCCTTTATCCTCTCTCTGTTACCATCTCTTCTTTCTTCTTCTTGTCCATTCCTTTCTCTCTGCCTTTCGATCTATTTCACTCTCTCTGTTTCTCTGCTCTTCTCTTTTGCATAGTAATCCCCCTCTCTCCCTCTCCCTCTCTCTCTCGCTCGCTCGCTCTCTCTCTCATTCTCTCTCTCTCTCTCTGCCTCTCTGTCTTTCTGCCCCAGAAAAACCAGTTACTCGCGGTGAGCAAAAAAAAAAAATTGCACATCAATTGCTCAATCTTTTTTACGATATGAAAATATTTGACTGCAGGAAAATAAAGTCTATGGAAATGATCCCTTGGTTGTTAATATGTCTGAGAAGGGGGCGATGTGCTCTCAAATTCATTGGGGAGGTTTATTATCATATTGAGTATAAAACACATCAAGAGAGTTTCTTTTTTACATGCAGCATATTTAAACAGGTGCCTGTGGTTGAGAAAGTACTTGATAGCTGAAAGATTCATGTCCAAATGTAAATCTAACACTCTAACACATATTTATAGAAATTTGGATATGTCCATTGTAAAATGTGATATATGATCTTGTTTCACGGATTTGTTTGTCAAGCACAGTAAAAAAAAATAGTAAAAAGCATAATGGAGCATAAATCTTAGTTTTGCAGTTGCAAAATGAGATTTTGAACGCTCTTTTTTTTTACAAGTTGGCACATTCTCTTTGGAAATTAATATATATATGTGTGTGTGTGTGTGTGTGTGTGTGTATACATTATATATACACACACACACTTTTTAAGAGAAAGTTGTTACTGTAAGCTAAAGCCTTTGTTGGCAGAAAGATAACATCGCTGCAAGCACCGGAGACACTGATTGATAAACTTTCTATTTCCCTCAAATGTCACAAATTTGTGAAATTTGAGAGCTTTTCAAGTAGTAACAGTACTTTCTCACATGGTTAGTGTGTCTGCAACTACTGTAAAACCTACGGATGCAAAAAAGGATGTTTTGATCAGACAGTGTCCGTTGTGGTAAAGTGGTATGAGAGATGTGAAATCAATGCTGAAGTTTCACAGGTTCAGTCCATGCAGCATCGTACCCTGGCTCTGCTAAATGATGGAAGCTAAGCAGGTATGGGCTTGGCTAGTACTTGGATGGGAGACCCCTCAGGAAAATGAATCGCTGCCGGGAGGTGGGTTAGTGGCCAATAGGGGGCAGTCCTCCCGCTGGTCCTAATATGTATACATATATACACCAATGCCCCAGTGCAGTGATGGGGACACTATTCTGTAGCAGATAGCGTCCTTTGGATGAGCTGTTAAACTGAGGTCCTGACTCACTTTGATCATTAAAGAGCCCATGGCACTTAACACAAAGAGTAGGGGGTCCCCCGGTGTCCTGGCAAAATTCCCAACCTGGCTTTCTCCAATCACCCCCCCCCCCATGTGATTGGCTGGCTCAAGGATTCCTCCCTCTCCACCTCAAGCTGATGTGTGGTGAGTGTTCTGGCGCAAAATGGCTGCTGTGCATCACCCAAGTGGCTGCTACACACCAGTGGTGGTTGAAGTGAGTTACCCCCTTCAATGTGAAGTGCTTTGGGTGTCTACAAAACTGCTATAAAAATGTACTTATTATTATTATTATAATTATTATTATTATTACCTAAAGTTCATCAACATCACTGCTCGTTATCTTACAAAATGGCCATGAGCAATGACAGAGCAAAGCTGAAACAAATTTGGTTACTTTTTGTGTTTCTGTTCAATGCTCACTTCATGTCTGGATGTCATGAAAAACTTGATATGCTATTACAGTTACACGTTCTGTCATTTAGTAGACCCTTTTATCCACAGTGACTTACAAGAGAGTCAGCAGTTAGCAGGTAAATTTGTCTCTCACCAACAAGCATCATATAGGGCACAAATCAGTAATACTACCATGGCCAAGAGCACATGTCATGTCAAGTACAAAGAGTGTAAGTGTAATGTAGATCATCAATAGCGAGTGACAGAAGATTCAAATTACAAGGTAGCTGGATGATGCCACCCATTTGGGGCTAGGTGAGAGAAAAGTCTGGATTTAGACCTTGTTGCTATTTTACGTGGATGGTAGTTTTCCAGAGGTAGAACCAAAAGATCAAGCAGAAGGGCAGCCAGTGTTCCTTCCTCATTTCCTCAATCTATAATTCATCAACAGAATGCTGCACAGGAGGCATATTTTTTTAACAAAACAATACAACGCTGATACTTGACCTGCACTCATTTTGACTTAACTCACCTGCCTCATGCCTTTCCACCTTATGACCCTTAAAACTTATGATTCATGCTTCATAAAAATCCCTCTCCATTGACAGGGTCCTTCACTGACAAATTAACAATCATACAGACCGGATTCTGCACACAGTTTAGAGATACTGTGCAACAGGGTGCTCAGGTGGGGCAACAGACTAATATCCTTGTGTCCAAATGCTAAGTTCCATGGTATTGACCCTGGTATGGTCTGTGGCTCTGCTGGGCATCCCAAAAAATACTGTTGTGAGTGCTCCTGGTTGGGAAGTGGTTGGCTGACTCCACCTGTATCAGAGGACAAATATGGAAGTCTTTTCTAAGACAGATGAACTTCAGGTAGCGACTTGTCTGACAGCATCTAATTTCAGCACTACTCAGACGAGGCACCCAAACAACAACAAATTACCTCAGGAATCGAGAAACCAACAGTAACCAGTAGGTCACATTCTTGGCCATTCCATGTGCTGAAGGACATCCTACTCCCCTCTCACACTCCGTCCCTCTGGATAATGCCCGGGATGTCAGTATAATGCCTAGTGATTGTGTATGATGTAGGGTTAAATGATATATATTGTAGGTCAAAAGACTACATAATGCACGCTAAGGAGTAGGCAAGTCATTCCCCAAACCCCTTTCCTTCCTTCTCCTCCCCCAACCTTCTGTCCGCCAACGTCTTTGCAAGCTGCAGAAGAGAGGAAGGGACGCGATGATGTGTTTTATGTGGGGAAGGAAGGTGGGAACCCAGCAGAGCGATGGTAAAACAGAGAGAGAGAGAGGACATGTTAAACATATTGATACCGTCGCCTCAGGAAACCCCTTCTACGACATGTGTTCTCATCTCCCTCCCTTCTCTCCCCTCTGTGTTTTCATCTTGCTCTCTCCATCATCATCTCTCCCCTCCTCCGTATTTTCATCGTTTGCTCTATATCTTACTTCTCTGCACCTTCCAGTTGTATCATGCACCTATTCAATGACTCGTGCGAAAGAATCACAAGAATTCTGATTTTATTTTTTATTTTTTTACATCAAAATCTAATCAGCTTAACGTCCTTTAAAACAGCCAAGATTTTGTAAAACTAGGTCCAAGCAGGTAGGCAAGCAAAAAAAAAAAAAAAAAAATCTAGAGAATCTGGGCTTTAGTGTTACAGTTGTCAACAAAGTTACCAAATATTCATCCAAACTGTTATAAATGAAGGGACATTTAGTTTTTTATGATGTCCATCAGTTTGTAAGAGCAGGTGTCCAATTCGGCTATCTCATTTCAGAACCAAACTACTCAGCCGTTATTTGACCCAGGTCTCCTCTCCAACCCGAGTTGATGCGAGGGCTGGAGGGAGTCAAGGCGAAAATGTCCATTATACCCTGTGGTCTATCTCAGCCCGCGTCAGGACAATCCCACTTAGCGTGAGGGATGACTCTATCTGTCCGCCGTCTCATCCCGCCTGTCCCCGCACCCCCGGCGACCATACCTCGGCCCTCGGCTGCTGTGATTTGTCGAGATCCAATCCCGAGAACGATAATTGATTTAATTGGTGGGGATGAATTGGGGGGATGTTTTATGGTACATGCATCATAAGTTGTCGACAGTCTGGGGGATTATGGGAAAAGTTTATAGGTCAAAGGGCGGCTGGATGGGGTGGTGGATGATTTGATAAGTCATGCAGTACTTGAATTAGTGAATCCTACATCCACATATTTGTCAAACCAAAAAAAAAAAAAACGTTGCCTGTGCAGCACTTCATCACTGAATGATGAATTGGCAGATCACTCGAAAAGACTTTCAGAGACCTTGACACAAAATGTGTGTGTCTGTACCCGCACGTGTCCTCTGCGCATGCATGGAAGTTGGAATGTATGATTTTATGTATGAGTGTGATCAGCCATGTGTATGTGTCTGTGTGTGTGTGTGTGTGTGTGTGTGTGTGTGTGTGTGTGTGTGTGTGTGTGTGTGTGTGTGTGTGTGTGTGTGTGTGTGTGTGTGTGTGTGTGTGTGTCTGCATCCATGTGTGTGTGTGTGTGTGTGTGTGTGTGTGTGTGTGTGTCTTTCTGTCCGTACCTCTAATGTATTTAAATGGTAAATGGATTGCATTTATATAGCGTATTTAAGTGTGCATGTCTCTTGTCTGTTTGTGTCACTGTGTGTTTGTTTGTCTGTATGTACATATATGCGTGTGCATCTAGATATGCAAGTGTGTGACC
>JAJHIY020000933.1:8255000-8270000 GCA_022114975.2 Lampris megalopsis | reverse complement strand
ACAGCTGGTGATTTTCTCATAACTTTACTGTGAGATTGACATCGTGGGACTCTGTATTTGCATGTTCATTTTTGTGCTATTTGTAAGATTTTTGTCGTATTTTTTTAAACTGCTGTTAAGTTGCAGCCTAAAATTAAAGTGAAAGCGTAGTAATGTTGACAAATTATTTCATTTTGCATCAGCTGATGCTCTTACCCAAAGTGACATGCAATGATTACTACAGTTGAACAATCTTTGGTAACACTTTAGTATGGGGAACATATTCTAAGTAAAAAAACTTAATTACTAGTGAATTAGTAATGATCAAGATGTCACTTTAGTATGGGGAACATATTCTAAGTAACAAAAACTTAATTTACAGTAATTTAACACTATTAACACTTGTAGTTTTGTGTTTTGTTATGTAAGAACAGACCATATTCATTAATTGTTAGTAAGGGAGAATAACGCTTCTTGTGGTACTACCACCTTATAAAGTCCATACTAAGCAAAGCATATTGAGATGGTACTACTAATAAGCAATAATTCTGAGGTTATAGAGGGAAAACTCATAGTTAATGGCTTACTGGTTGTATAATAAGGCCATGCAGAATAGGGCGTTAATGAGTACGTAATAATGAGCAATTAAGAGCCAATATGTTGCTAATTTCGATGCTAATAAGCACCTAATTAATGGTGACTATGTTCCTCATACTAAAGTGTTACCCAATCTTTTAATCCTGCATTAACAACATCCCGGGTAACCAATAGTAAGGAGGTCAAGGGTCAGGGGGTAACAGGACAGTCTTACTTTGACACATGAATGATCATAGAGAGAAGTACTGGTTGAAGAAATTAAGAGGCCTAAATATGTAAAGGGAATTTGTTTACAGTGATCAAGTCAGTGCAGGTAGTGGAGGAAGATACAGCTATGGGAACAAAGTACAGTGCTGAGCTGACTTCAGCTAATACTGAAAGCTGAAAGGTGCCAGTGTCCACTTTTCCTTTTGCCTTGTTTTGTTATCACCACGCATAGTGATTTCAGTGTTTTATTCCTAAATATTATAGGAATAAATAGTGGGCAATGATAATGTGATATTAATATTACCCACTTTGCCCCCTCAACCCCTATTGCATGCCTGCCCACCCTGGAGGAAGGATCCCTAGTCCGGTGCTCTTCATAAGGTTTCTCCCACTTTTTTCCCCGGAAATTTAATTTGCTTAAGAAAAATTCCTTGATTCACAGGAGTTTTTCCTTCTGAATCCAAGGTCCAAGGCTAGAGAGTGTTGTCTATGGTCATCTTTTGTAAATACCAGTTTTTCATTGTGTGAGTTTAAAATGCTCTGAGACCGCAACTGTGATTTTGTTATGTTCTGTTATGAAGAGACTCACGGACGCCAGTGCAAGACTCAGGATGGAAATATGGTAAATAAGAAAGGAGGGGAATTTATTGATGCAAGCCAGACAGGTGGTGGAGAGGGAATGGCGAAGGCAAAGCCGGACCGGTGGACAAGGGACAGCGCAGGGCTGGATGAAGACAAGCCCAGGGATGCACCAGAGAGCCAGAGAGGCAGGCAGGCTGGCAGGTGAGCAAGCCAGCAAATAGGTGAGGCAGGCTGACAGGCAGAAAGACAGTTAAGTCAGCAGACAAGTCAGACAGGCAGACAAGCTAGCAAGTAGGTGAAGCAGCCAGACTGGCGAGTAGGTAAGCAAGTGGGCCAGTGAGTAGGAGAGGTGGCTAGACAGGCAGGCAGACCGGTGAGCAGGCAGATGAGGCAGGGCAGGTGTGAAGATAACTGAAGCAAAGGAGAACAGCATTAGGACCCTGGCACGAGAAAGAATCACTTGAATTTAGTGCAATATACACACTGTGGGCTGGGTCATTACTACCATGGAAGCAGAAGCAATGATCTGGCGAAGTCTGGGAGTGAGAGCCAGGTTCTTATATGGTGAAGTCAATGAGCTGATGGCAGGCAGGTGAGCGGATGAGGAATGCATGGCAGGTATGTTCGTGGAGCAAGGAACCAGAGGGTAGAGGGAGAAAGACAGATACACTGATGCCGCACACACAGCGCGACAACCAGGGAAACAAGGAAGGCAGGGAACACAGAACACACTAGGGCTTGGCCGTAGCCGTGATAGTACCCACCTCTATGGGTGCCACCTGGCGACCCTCCATTTTTTTCGGCATAGTTATAGTGGAAATCCCAGATGAGAAAGGGGTCCAGAGTAAGCTGACGAGACACCCAGCAGATTTCCTCCTGTCTGTACCCTTCCCAATCCACCAAATCCTGGAACTCCTGGCCGGGGTGGTGCACATCCATCAGCCGCGGGATGGTGAAGGTGGGGTGGTTGTAAATGATGTGGGGGGGCAGCTGGGGGAGAGAGGGCTGGTGGAGACAGGCTTCAGCTGGGAGACATGGAGTATGGGATGAACTCAAGCAGGCAGTTTGAGGTTGACTGCGGAGGGATTGATGATATTCTCAATTTCGTATGGGCCAATGTTAATGGGGTGATAACTTTCTTGACTCAGTTTGGAGCAGGAGCTCTTTCAAGGAAAGACAAACCCTTTGACCAGGCTGGTATTCTGGGCTGGTATTCTGGAGCAGTGGTCTGACAGCAGTCAGCAAGGCGGTGGTTGCGGCCAGTGGAGCAGAGCGGGGTGGCATGAGTATCCTTTCACATTCTGTGGCAGTGTCGGGGATTGGCCTGGATGGAGGGAGTGGCGCTGTCCCCTTCCTGGGCAGGGAACAGAGGAGGTTGGTAACCAAGAAAAAGTTCAAATAGGGATATACCTGTTGCTGAGCTGGAAGGAAATTGTGTGCATATTCGATCCAGGGAAGTTGGTAGTGCTCCAGACAGTGGGGTTTCTGGCCATGATACAGCGAAGGGCAGCCACCAGGTCCTAGCAGGCCCATTCTGTTTGTCCATTAGTATGAGGATGATAGCCAGAGGAGAGACTGATGGTGGCGTCGAAGGCCTGGTAGAAAGCTTTCCAAACTTGGGAGGTGAATTGGGACCCCCAGTTGGCGATGATGTCCAGAGGGATGCCATTCAGTCAAAATATCTGTTGAATGAAGGGGTTTGCTGTCTCTGAGGAAGAAGGTAGTTAGGGAAGAGTCACAAAACACACCACCATGGAAAATCTGTCCACCCTGCTAAGTATAACCGAATTACCCGGGGAAGGTAGGAGGCTGGTAACCAAATCCAAGGCAATGTGGGACCATCGATAACTGGGAACGGGGAGCAGACAGAGCAGACCAGTTGGGGGCTGATGGGAAACCTTGTTGTGGGCACATACTGCAGTCTTTGACACAGGCATGGATATCAGCCTCAAAGGAGGGCCACTAGAAGTGACAATGGAGGAAGGATATGGTGCATTTGATCCCCAGGTGGCAGATAAGTCGAGAGGCGTGGGCCCACTGGAGGACCTGGGACTGGGCAGAGTCCAGTACAAAGAGGTGGTTAGGTGGACCACTGACTGGGTCAGGCTGAGTCCATTGAGCCTCTTTAATCACAGACTCGATTTCCCAGGTAATGGCTCCTACTTCACGGGATGAAGGGAGAATGGTGTCAGAGGTTCCAGGGGCTTCCTCAGATGTGTGCTGGTGGGAAAAGCATCTGGCTTCATGTTGCGGGATCCAGGGTGGTAGGTGAGGGTGCAATAGAGCCTGCCAAAGAACAGAGCCCACTGGGTCTGGCTGGATTCAAGAAGTTTAGCAGACTGAATATATAAAAGGTTTTTGTGGTCAGTTCAAACCACAAATGGCTGCTCAGCACCTTCTTACCAATGCCTCCATTCTTTCAAGGGCAATATAAAAGCTAGCAACTTATGGTTTCCAATGTAGTAGTTATGCTCAGCTGGGGAGAGCCAGTGGGAGAAGAAGGTGTAGGGATGAAACTTCTGGTCACTGGCTGAGCATTGAGAGAGCAGCTCTAACTCCAGCGTCCGAGGCATCAACTTTCACAATGAACTGCCTCGAGTGATCAGGATGGCCCAGGACAGGGGCCGAGCTGAATTGCCTCTTCAGTTCTGTGAAGGTGATGACAGCTTCGGGAGTCCAGGTAAAGGGAGAGACTGTGGAGGTGAGTAGGTCAGCTACACAGCTGAAGTCTCTGATGAAATTCCTGTAAAAATTTGTAAAGCTCAGGAAACTGCTAGAGGTCATTCTGCTACTGCCTGGATCTTGACAGGATCAGTCGTCACCTGTCCACCTTCAATGATGTAGCCCAGGAAGCCAACTGAGGATGGATGGAATTTGCACTTCTCCACTTTCACAAATAGCCTGTTTTCCAGCAGACTGTAAGATGAGGCAGACCTACTGCACATGTTCCTCAGGGTTTCTGGAGAATATGAGGATGTCATCCAAATAGACGAATACAACCCTGTTGAGCATATTATGGAGGATATCATTGACGAGAGCCTGGAAGACAGCAGGGGCACTGGTGACACTGAGGGGCATCATAAGGTATTCAAAATAACCACGGGGGGTGTTGGAGGCAGTTTTCCACTCGTCTCACTCTCAGATTCTGACTAGGTGATAAGCATTTCTCAGGTCTAACTTGGACAAGATGGTGGCACTGTGGAGCGGCTCGAAGGCTGAACTGATGAGTGGGAGTGGATACTTCTTCTTTATGGTGATGTTGTTCAGGCCCCGATAGTCGATACAGGGATGAAGATGGTGGTTGTTCTTTTCAACAAAAAAGAAACCCGCTCCGACCGGGGAAGAGAAGGGCCTGATGATGCCGGCAACAAATGACTCGTATATGCACTTCTCCATGGACTCTGTTTCAGGCGACTGGAAGGCAGTGGGGCTCCAGAGAGGAGGTCAATAGTGCAGTCGCAGGGGCGATGTGGCGGCAAGCAGTGGCGCCTGTATGCACTGTGCATACATTTTTTTATGATTTTGTTCGTTTTTTTTAACATTCTATCTTGAAAATAAAATTGTGACAACAGCAGATCCTGTAACGTCACTGGCAAATAGCGCACGGTGCGTACAGTATTACAGCTGCCGGCGCCACTGGCGGCAAGAAACAGGGTTCGCTGTTTATACTAGAGAACTGATGCAAGTCCTGGTAAACAGATGGGACTGAGGAAAGGTCAGGTGATTCAAGAGCTGGTATGGGAGGAGCGGCCCAATAGGCACTGTGCAGACTGCAAAGAGTTACAATGGCAAAACACACTCCAGCTGATGACACAACTAGTCATCTAGTCAAAGTGAGGGTTATAACCAAGGCAAGCCCAGGACCAAGGGAGCGTTGGAAGTCTGAACAGTTTCACAATGGTTACTGGAGAGAATGAGTGTAAGAGCAGCTGATGAGTCACATGTGCCAGAAGTCTGCCATTGAGGGCACTGGCATCGAGCGGAGAGTCGAGGTCCTCTGGGAATTTCAACCTGGGAAATGAGCTTGGACTCAATGAAGCTCTCATTGGCCCCGAGTCCATGAGAGTCAACACAGGGAGAGACTGACTGATCCACAGGAAGGAGGCATAGAGTTGTTTACTAGGGTGTGAGGGTGATGAGGTGGTGGTCCAGTCTTCACGACTCACACATCTACTGATGAGCCAGCTCTTTTGGCCAAATGGGGCAGGAGGAGATGAAGTGCCTGGCTTGGCCACAGTATAAACAGGCTTCAGCTCTCATCTGATGGTGATTGTTACGGCCACGGGTGTGTCCGTATAGTTTTGTGTTGCCTCCTGTATCACTCTGACTCTACATTCAGGTGCTCCTAATCAACCGGTCAACGAATCCAATCTTCATCAGCTGTTCAGTCTCCCATTTAAACCCCCACATGTCTTCAGTTCACTGGCCAGCTAGTTTAGTTTGTGTGATGTAGTTACTTTGTGTTTGTAACGTCTGGCCCGTTTTTGGTTTAGTTTGCATTGTGACTATTTTGAGTTATGTTTAGTTGTTTAGCTCTTTTGGGCGAGGGGATCAAGGTAAGATGCCCATGGGCAAACACCCCATCACGTAGCTTACCTCTGTTAGACACACTAGGTTAGCAGCGGTTGCCACCTTTTTGTCTTTAGGTTTGGTGCTTTTCAGCACTGTCAAGCGTGGGTTACTTTTGTTAATAGTTTGTTTTGGCAACCGTTCGGTTCCCTTGTCCTGTCATTGTTAAACGTATAGATAAAATAAATATATTTATTATGTCTCACTGTGTTGCACCCTCACCTCACTGTTACTCAGTACACTAATAGTTGCACCCTCTCCAGACCGAGGGTCGTAACAAATGGGGGCTCGTTCGGGATATTGGCGGCTTTGGTCTGGCTAGTTGCTGTTTCCTGTAGTGTGCTGTGTTAGCGTTCGGTGTTGGGTGGTGTTGAGCACAGTGTTCATTATTGTTTAGTGTTAACAGGTGTTGTTGGTTTGGTGGTGGGTACGGCTGTGGCTGCTGGTCCACTTCCTTTCATCCTCTGCCATGGTGTTGGTTCTGGTGGCAGAGCTTCGTGCCGACGCGGACGAGGTCCGATGCTAGGGCGGAGCTGCCGGCCAGGCTGTTGTGGTTCGATCCCTGGTCCCCTGTGTTGCACTCGGCGTGGGTGCTGACGCCCGCCTGAGAGGCAGGCTGAGTCAGGTCTCCAGTGGGAGATTTGGGGGGCGGGATTTGTGGCAGAGAGGCTGGAGGGGAGTTGCGGACGGTAGACCTTTAAGGCTGAGTGCGGGGCGCGCTGCGCTCTTTGCTTCCACCACCAGCTGGTCCACGCTGGCACACCTTGTGTTGTGACTGTGGTCACGAGTTGTAGCTGGTTCACCTGCGGGTCGAACGCAGCTACGTCACTTGGCGTGGGTCGCCACGGTGACCGAGGTGTGGTCACGAGTTGTAGCTGGTTCACCTGCGGGTCGAACGCAGCTACGTCATTTGGCGTGGGTCGCCACGGTGACCGAGGTGTGGTCACTAGTTGTAGCTGGTTCACCTGCGGGTCGAACGCAGCTACGTCACTTAGCGTGGGTCGCCACCGTGACGGTGTGTGCGCTACTTTGTGTTGTCTGTCAGTAACTTCTTGTGGTTGAGGGCCACTTGGTAGGTGACCATGTGTTGGTGGGAAGGTGCTGGCCATATTTGGGTCACATTTTGGATGTAGCGGCGCTACTTGTGGTGACCCTTTGTTGTGGCTGAGGTGCTCCACCGTTTTGTTTGGTCACATGTTGCTGTTATGTAGCACATTGTCTTTTTGGTTCTTGTGGGGGTTTTTTTTTTGTTAACAAGCCTGTAGGGGCTTGTTTTTATGGGTGGGGGTGTTACGGCCACGGGTGTGTCCGTATAGTTTTGTGTTGCCTCCTGTATCACTCTGACTCTACATTCAGGTGCTCCTAATCAACCGGTCAACGAATCCAATCTTCATCAGCTGTTCAGTCTCCCATTTAAACCCCCACATGTCTTCAGTTCACTGGCCAGCTAGTTTAGTTTGTGCGATGTAGTTACTTTGTGTTTGTAACGTCTGGCCCGTTTTTGGTTTAGTTTGCATTGTGACTATTTTGAGTTATGTTTAGTTGTTTAGCTCTTTTGGGCGAGGGGATCAAGGTAAGATGCCCATGGGCAAACACCCCATCACGTAGCTTACCTCTGTTAGACACACTAGGTTAGCAGCGGTTGCCACCTTTTTGTCTTTAGGTTTGGTGCTTTTCAGCACTGTCAAGGGTGGGTTACTTTTGTTAATAGTTTGTTTTGGCAACCGTTCGGTTCCCTTGTCATTGTTAATAAATATATTTATTTTATTATATCTATACGTTTATGTCTCACTGTGTTGCACCCTCACCTCACTGTTACTCAGTACACTAATAGTTGCACCCTCTCCAGACCGAGGGTCGTAACAGTGATGCTCGAAAAGAGACCTGTGAGCCCAACCCAACGGCATGGGCTCATCCTCTGCAGCAAGTAAAGAATTGTGGGTGGATAAATGAGGGGGTTCTGGCTGGAGGGCAGAATCTCGTGGCAGAGACAGGCGCACAGTACGGGAGGAGGAGAAGAAGGGGCGGCTAGTCTTCTCTCTCCGATGCTCACGTAGAAGTTATCTAGCTTGGTGGCCAGGTTAATAAGGCTGTCAAGGGTGGAGGTCTCATCTCTTGCAGCTAACTCATCCTTAACTATTTCGTTGAGCCCTCTCTGAAAAACACACTGCAACGAATTATCATTCCACCACTCTCTGCTGCTAGGGTTCTGAACTCTGGCGTATTCTGCTACGCTACTATAGAGCCCTGTTGGAGAGTTAAAAGTTGTCTAGCGGTGTGTCTGCCTCAAACTGGGTGATCAAACACTTTCCTCATTTCTTGGGTAAAAGTAGCATACGATAAAAAAAAATGGCTGATTTTTTTCCCAATTAGCTGATGCCCATGCTAAAGCAGTCTCCTTTAACAAGCCCATAATAAATGCTATGCTAGCTCTATCAGTGGAGTACAGGGTGTAGTTCAAAAACAAGAGCACACTGAATAAGAAAAACTCAACAACCCCCAAGTTACCATGATAGCGCTCTGGTACTGGCACATGCGGCTCCCGGGTGAAAGTGACAATCTGGGCAGGAAACGAAGCCCCGGTAAACAGACACACGGCCTGGTGCCACGGAGGTAGCGGAGACGTCGGGCATGAATAGCAGGTCTATCTGACAGCTGAAGCGGTTGATGTTGAGGGAATTAACAACATCGTGGAGTAGTTTGTCATGTTGGCCCACGAGGGTCCTTGGTCAGCGAGGACTTGTTGAAGTTCTGCTGGGTCCATTGTGGCCAGATCATTCTGTAACGTTCTGTTATGGCAAAACTCCCAACTCAGACACGGAAATGTGGTAAATAAGAAGGGGATGCTATTGAGGTAAGCCAGACAGGCAGTGGATAGGGAACAGTGAAGTTAAAGCCGGACCGGCCAGCCCGGCGGTCAAGGGAGGGCACAGGGCCGGGTATAGACAAACTCGGGGATACAGTGGACAGCCAGTGAGGCAGGCAAGGCAGCCTGGCAGGTGAGCGAGCCAGTGAATAGGCGAGGCGGACTGGCAGGCAGACAGACAGGTAAGTCGGCAGATGATGCGCGCAGGCAGGCATGCGAGCCGGCGAGTAGGCCAGACCGGCAAGAGGGCAGATGAAGCGTGACGATAACTGAAGCCAAGGAGAACAACAATTAGTACATGGGCACGAAAGAGAAGCACTTGAATTTATGGCATTATACACAAGACTGTGGGATGGGTCGTGACCACGGAAGCAGAGGCAACGATCTGGTGAAGTTTGGGAGTGAGAGTCGGAGTGAGAGTTCGTATACGCTGACGTCGATAAGCTGATGGCAGGTGGGTGGCTGATGAGGAATGAGTGGCATGTGTGTTGGTGGAGCAAGGAACCTGAGGGTGGAGGGAGAGACAGATATGCTCATGCTGGACACAGAGCGACACACAGGGAAACACAAGGAAGGTTGGGAACACAGGGAAATATACTAGGACTTGGCCGTAGCCAGGACAAATGTAGAGTAAAGCTTTACAAATGTGCCTGAACATTGCAAGTTAGGGGTGCCGAATGAAATGAGAGGAAAAAGAGCAAAATGTGAAGAGGAAAGTGAGATAAATATTAATCTAACCTAATTTTTGCATTTGGCACAACATTTTAGAGAACTGTCAAATGCTATAATTTTCACAACAGTTTTTTTTTCTTTACGTGAATTTGAAAGTTGACATGTCCTTCTTACTGGAAGAGTTCCCTCAGCACCTGAAACCTGAAATCTATTCAGACTGCATGTGATGTCTTTGTACACAATAGGAAAAGGAGGGCTTAGTTCATTATTATTCTTTTCTTTTTCTTCTTTTAAAATTTTTTTTTTAATCGAAACTGATGTGGTACGTTTACATCAGAATAGTGGGGTGGAGCCCACAGTAAAACAAGGTGGTGTGTGTATGAAGGTATGAAGATAAAACGTCCTCGTATCAGTAAGTGCAACGTACCCTCTTGTAATTCTGAACATTTCTTAACATTTCCTGCAGATTAGAAAGGTTTATACCATCTTTGTACAACACATAACACGACATTAGCTGGAGGAGAACTGCCCAAACATACCCGGCCCTGTGCCCTCCCTCGACCGCCGGTCTGGCCGGTCCGGCTTTAACTTCACTGTTCCCTATCCACTGCCTGTCTGGCCTACCTCAATAGCATCCCCTTCTTATTTACCACATTTCCATGTCTGAGTTGGGAGTCTCGCCATAACAGAACGTTACAGAATGATCTGGCCACAATGGACCCAGCAGAACTTCAACAAGTCCTCGCCGACCAAGGACCCACATGCCCTTTTTGTTCTGAAATTATTCCATGCATCCTCCTCCTGCCCAGTAGCCCTCTCTCACTGTACAATTTTCTTTCAAGAGCTGTTAATATGACTGCACCAACAAAGCCAAGACAAATTCCTGCTCATTTTGGTTTAATGGCTGATTCAAGCAGTGCTGATTTGTGGAACAAAATCAGTAAATGAGGATTTGTAGTTGTAAACCAAATTTCCCCAACTTCATCTGTGAATGCCACAAACTCATCGGATCTTATAACCATTTTAAGGAGTAAGGGAGTTTGCAGAGAAAGAGAAGCGAAAGGAAAAAATAAATCTAACATTCCAACCTATGTGGCTTTGCACAGCTTTAAATGTATAAGTAATATGATGACAGAGGGATTCTGAGATGAGACAGCAGCATGTGGTAATAGTTCGTAGATGTAGCGGTGTTTAATGTAATCTTCATCCTGTATTAGTCTGGAATTAGCTTTGGCACACTGCTCCATTTGTGTTGGTGAGAACTGTCCAACTCTCCACCCTGCTTATTACCAAAGCAGATGGACAGACCAACCGTGAAGAATTAGCTTGTGAATATTTTATTGCATGAAATACGCTGACTAAAATTCCCCACTCATTTATCACTGGCAGTGTTTGGATGTGTAAGTGTGTTTAAGGCATGTGCATGGAGATATACACACCATGCATAAGTGTATCTGTGTGTGTGTGTGTGTGTGTGTGTGTGTGTGTATGTGTGTGTAAAATGTGTGCATGCATGCAATGTGTGCATGTGTATGAACATACATGTATGCTTGTATGACTATGTGTGTGTGTAAACATATAACAGGTGTATGTAATATGTGTGTATGTGTGTATGTATGTGTGTGACATACAAATGGGTTGTACAAGCATATGTGTGAGTAAAGTGTAAATGTTTTAGTGTGGATATAAGCAGATCTGTATGTATGTTTACCAGGGTGTCTACATGTGTTTTATGGACTTGGAGAAGGCTTACGATCATGTACCCCAGGGCACTCTGTGGGGGGTACTGCGGGAGTATGGGGTACCGGGGCAGTTGCTACAAGCCATCCGGTCCTTGTATAACCAAAGTGAGAGCTGTATCCACATTCTTGGCTAAAAGTCAAACACGTTTTCGGTGGGTGTCGGACTCCGCCAAGGTTGTCCCTTGTCTCTGATTCTGTTTGTGACATTCATGGACAGGATCTCATGGTGCAGCCAAGGTGAGGAGTGTGTCCGTTTTGGGGTTCTCAGAATTGCATCTCTGCTCTTTGCAGGAGATGTGGTTTTGTTGGCTTCATCAGAACGTGACCTCCAGCACACACTGGGGCAGTTTGCAGCTGAGTGTGAAATGGCCGGGATGAGAGTCAGCACCTCCAAGTCTGAGGCCATGGTTCTCCACTGGAAAATGGTGGATTGCTCCCTCCGGATTGAGGATGAGTTGTTGCCTCAAGTGAAGGAGTTCAAGTATCTTGGAGTCTTGTTTATGAGTGAGGGTAGGATAGAGCGGGAGATTGACAGACGGATTGGTGCAGCATCAGCAGTAATGCGGATATTATACTGGACTGTTGTGGTGAAGAGGGAGCTGAGCGGGAAGTCAAAGCTCTCAATTTGCCAGTCCATCTTCGTTCCAACCCTCACCGATGGTCATGAGCTTTGGGTACTGTCCGAAAGGGTGAGATCACAGATACAAGTGGCTGAAATGAGTTTCCTCTGTAGGGTGTCCGGGCTCAGCCTCAGAAATAAGGTGAGGAGCTCAGACATCCGGAGAGATCTCGGAGTAGAGCTGCTGCTCCTTTGCATCGAAAGGAGCCAGTTGAGGTGGTTCGGGCATCTGATTAGGATGGCTCCTGGGCACCTTTCTTTGGAGGTTTTCTGGGCACGGCCAACTGGAAGGAGACCCCGGGGTAGACCCAGAACTCACTGGAGGGACTAAATGTCCAATCTGGCCTGGGAACGTCTTGCAATCCCCCAGGAGGAGTTGGGGGGCATTGCTGGGGAGAGGAACGTCTGGAGTGTCCTACTTAGCTTGCTGCCACCGCGACCCGACCCCGGAGAAGTGGCTGAATATGTCATAAAATGAGATGAGATGAGATGATATGAGATATGTGTGTGTGTATGTGTGTGTGTGTCTGTGAGAGAGAGAGAGAGAGAGAGAGAGAGAGAGAGAGCGAGCGAGCGAGAGGAAAGAGAATGAGAGCAATGAGGGTCCTTTGACAATTTCATATATGCTTGCAGATACAGGTGAGCACATTGCCAGTCCACATGAATATTTGCACCATCGCTTATCTCCCCTACTCGTCCGTCACCTTCCAAGAGTTTATTCTTGGGTCTCATGCTGCACTGTGCAGCACGGTTGGTACAGCACCTGATATTATGAGAGCATTTCTTGACCCATCCTGCTTTTATATATAAATATACATCTCTTCATCTGTTCTATTTTATAGGCACCAAGTACTTCAGTTCAATTTAGTTCTTTATATTTTGTATATTCTCTATAGTTTTTGCTTCTAAATCTTTGTATTTTGTGTACTTTTGATTATGCGAGCTGTAATCAATTTTCCTCAAGATTAATAAAGTATCTGTCTATCTATCTATATACTTTGAGCATGGCACTGACACTTCCAAAAAGTTAGGGGTTTGAGTCGCACCCGGACCACCCACCCAGCATGTAATAGAGTGTTTTCACATGATGCGCTTGGAATAGACATGCAGTCATTTCACTGTATGTCTCCATGTAGTTCTTGTGTCTCACACACAATCATTCAAGGTAGAAAAAGACTATGACAGTTCTCTTGTCAAGGTGCAGCAGATCTGACCCTTGCGCTCCCTATTAATAGTTTATTGTAACGTTTGTGAAATCCATCACTAATCAGTCTTGATAAGAATGTCTTCTAAATACCGGGAATGTAAAATGCAAATTAAAATATGTGTCCGTGTGCATGTTAGAGACGTTTCAAAAGTGACTGACCTAAATACTCTTTTGCTCCCAGATGGTTCACAGATACAACATATGTGTGTTTTGAAGTCCACACTGTCACTCCAGACACTGGAAAGGACATTCTTTGAAGAGCGACCTGATCATGCTATGAGCAGGATCTGAATGCTCCTAATGCCCTCTACAGTGTCTACATGCATGTCCATCTACAGGCCAGTGGTCACTCCTTCAAGGATGAGGATGAGCACATCCTTGAAGGATGGTTTGAACAGGGAGTCAAAGAGGTCATCTTTGGGGCGGCACGGTGGTCCAGTGGTTAGCGCTGTCACCTCACAGCAAGAAGGTCCTGGGTTCGAACCCTGGGGTTGTCTAACCTTGGGGGTCATCCCAGGTCATCCTCTGTGTGGAGTCTGCATGTTCTCCGTGTGTCTGCGGTGGATTTTCTCCGGGTGCTCCGGTTTCCCCCACCATCAAAAGAAACATGCATGTTAGAGTTAATACTCCTGTCTGTGCCCCTGACCAAGGCAATGGGAAAAGAACTGGAGTTGGTCCCCGGGCGCAGCATGAAGGCGGCAGCCCACCGCTCCTAGCAACACAGATCGTATGGGTCAATTTGCAGTAACTGACTTTCCCCAAGGGGATTAATAAAGTAAACTTAAATTCAAATTAAATCTGACAATGCTGTGATTGCAACCATTCCCAAATCCTCTGTGAATACACATGTCCTGTGTAACCCTAGTTAATGGTCAAGCCCATGTTTGCATATGAAACTGATCGTTGGTTTCGGTCGTTATGCCACTGTATTGTTGATAAGGGTGGTGATACCTGTTGTCAGTTGAGACTGAAGATGTCACTTAGTTAAGTGATGAAACGTTTCTCTCAATGAACGCTGTATCCCGATGAACTGATTCACCTTTCTTTGGCTTTGCGACGGTACACGCAGCTTTGGGTCTGTCAGTAGAACTGGACCCATTCTGTTGCTCTTATGTGCCTTTGGGAATCGATATGAGTTCTGCCACCTGTGACGGCTGAATAAACTTTGGCGAGCTGCGCCTGGAAGCACAAAGCGGTGTCTAACGTGCTGCTCATAAGCAGACTCTTGATGGGCCTCTTCATGTCTTCCGCACAACTTGTTCGGAACTCGTTATCCGGCTGAAGTGGATGAGATTTGGGTGCTTGGGTGTTGATGTGTGCCCCGCTCGTCAGTTTCTATGGCAGCATTTTAGGAAAAAGGAAAGGGGAAAAAAAAAACAGTTTTACTCATTAAAAGAGACCGATATCTTCCATGTCCCTGTGTCCAAAGCTTATAAAGAGTATTACATATGCTAGATGGCGAGAGGCAGTTTTCTGTTAAACGTGTTTGCTGGGAAACGACCTCCCTAGCTGAGTGGTCGGGTGATACGTATGGCCATGTTGTAAATACTACAGCAAGTTTTTCTTTCTGCAGGCCCCGAAGTCTGCTGGCAAACATGGCTGCAAGCGCAAGGGTTTGTTGATTTCACAGGCCTTCGGGATGAAATTTGAGTTTTTGTTTGGGCCCATATGCCAGAATGTGAGTGACGTGCTGAATTGGAGGTTTGCGTGTTTCTGTAACTTGTGTGCCTGTGCATGCGTCCGTGTGTAAGCGTTGTGATGTGCGAGAACGACGCGCTGGTTGCTTTTGGGCAAATCCACGTGAGCGATTGGTTCTGCCGGTTCTCGTATACATGCGTGTGGACTTGTGTCATCGCTGGTGTGAACGATTGCTTTTGTGTATCTGTGTGTGTTTGTGTTGAAGTGTGTTCGCTGTTTCTCGCTGTATAAAAATATACTTGTGTTTGAATATTTTACACAC
>JAJHIY020000933.1:8205000-8252500 GCA_022114975.2 Lampris megalopsis | reverse complement strand
CGCTTCCGGTGTGGGAAGATGGCGGCGCCAACAGCATTGGGTCGGCTGAGAGAGCTTGGCCTGCTACGTCCTATTGAACCAGGGACCACGGCCCTGCCTGGAACTGCGCCCGAGAGGAAACATCGAGGGCGGTCCCATGCAGACCGGCAGTTCCAACAGTCATCCTGGCTGGCGTTCATTCTCTGGACAGTGGACTTTTTGGACTCTTTTGCACTGAATGGATTGTGTTGTTAACTGTTTGTGTGTTTTTTGCTTTGTTCTCTGTGTTTTTGTACGTTTTTGGTGGTGTCGTTTTGGGAAATTTTGGATATGTTTTTATCTTTTGTGTTGCACTGCTGTGGGCTGGGGGAAACGAAATTTGGTTTCTTTTGTGTACGCAAGTACATGATTGAAATGACACTAAATTGCTCCTGATTCGGGATGGTCTGGGGTTCAAACACAGGACCTTCTAACTGTGAGGTCTAGAAAACATCAAAAACATGTAATATAGTTGGGTGAACTTGTCGGCCAGTGCAGGATTTAAACCTATGACATGTCGGTTATAACGTGGCCTCTCTATTCATAACACCACGTAGAAGAAGTATGTTCTTGTTTTGTGGCCACTTCTGGATGGTGCTGGAAAAAAAGAAGAATATAAGAGAAGAGATTATTTTCATAAAATCATACCATATTTATGCATCCTGGAAAAAAAAAGATATCGCCCCAGGCTTATCATTGGGTGTCTCTCATGGCTTTTTTTAAAAATTTAAAATCTTGTGTTCATGTCTTTGTGTCTTTGTGTTAAGCATCCCATTGAGACAAAATCCCGATGCACTTGCATATCCATAACACATGAAAAGCTCCTTTAAGACACCGACAAAAAGCGGGTAAACAAAACGACTGGAAGAATGAACAGTTTTGGAGGAGTAGGTCTCCTTCCTCTCCCTCAAACGGTTGACATCCCATTTTGTAATGAAACTCATGATGTTCTTGTTTCTTGGGCCACGTTCCTATTTCCCGATGAGCGCTGAAAGTCAGCCGCTGCCAGACAGGAAGGCTGAGATGGAGAGTAAAGGAAGAAATCAACTGGAGTGATTCGCTGTAGAGTGACCACTGAGCTCCAAAACAAACAGGGAGGAGGAGAGCGGGGCTCGTAATAACACAACTGTCTGATACAGCGTGGTCACTTCCACTATACAACACTGTATAGGTCAAGTGATCTGTTCTTTCCTGGGCTGCTATGAAGTGGGAATATGATTATGATTGTGTTTGTGTGTGTGTGTGTGTGTGTGTGATTGTGCACATTTGTGTGGCTATTTTGCATGTGTAGTTTGTGTGCATACATTTTTGTGTGTGCAGAATCCATGTTTGTGTGTGTGGTATCTGTGCGTGCATGTGCATAATCCATGCATATATGTGAATGTGTGCTTCCTGGTATCTATTTCGTAAGTGTGACTGCTTGTTTATGTATGTACATGTGTGGTAGTCTTTACAGTCAGATAGATGTAGCACACATACACTCAGTGAAGGCTCAGAGGGCTGAAGGTGTCTCATAATATAGTATGTAATACTTATAATATTAATCGTAATATTTCACCTTTGGACCAGTGGAAAATACCAGGAAATAATTCAATAGCTTAATGATTAGTACTCAACTTTATAAAGGTTTTTACACATGATGTCAACCAGCACAGAACTATAACTAAATTACACACACACACATAGCAAAACCATGAGCGCACTCTTGCAAATATGTACTATTCATTGTACAAAGAAGAGTCATCGTTGTATAAGATGTACAATTACACAACGATGGACGACAGAAGCACAGATTCACACAGTGACAATCATCCACAACTGAAGGCGATACTGTACATATTGTAACGTGCATGTATAAGTAGATACGTTGGCCGCTGGCTCGCGGGTCTGACCCTTTAGTCTAGCGGTTAGCGATGTCTCCTGCGGTGCAGGCGATACAGGTTCGCTTCCCGCCCGCGGCAGTTCCTGCCGTTGCGTTGTCCACCGAATTCGCTACAATATGTTATCTTATAGGTACGTAAATCTGACAATGTGACAAGCTTTGTCATTTTCATACTGAATGAATACATAAATTACAGCTAGACAGCTCGATAGTTTTGTCTTGGTGTATTAAGAAATCGTTGAGTACTTGACTGTGGAGAAATCTGCAGTTTTTGTTTGTTTTCGGGGGAGAGAAGTAAATTTTTGAAATCTGCAACAGCTGAAACAAGAATGCTTGCTTTTCTCTCTCCGTTTCTCTGTCTGTCAGAGATTAAAACAAAGATGAAACTATGAACGCACACGCATGCAGAAACAATTATCGGATGAATGCTTTCATATGTCTTTCTGTCTGTCTCTTTCCCTGTCCATCTCTTTCTCTCTCTCTAACACACACACACACACATGCACTATTTCACACATCAGAGCACGAATATGTCATTACTGCACAGTAATAACACTTTTTTTATTGCAATGCAATATCATCGGTACAATTAAAATGGTCTTATATGCATCGCCGTTAGTGAAGGGACATGTGAATGAAGCCACATTGGCTACACTGCTATACTTGAAAACTTTCCATCTTCTCTTCTCCAGCAATCACTTCCTCTCCTTGGAAACAATATGTATTCGTCTATGTTTAGGTCACATTACTCTTTCAGTCTGTTGAGATCTAATTTAAGACGACTGGTCAATTAAGTGCAGACCCTTAATTCTAAATGTTGGCCAGACAAATCAAAGAGCAGACCAGAAGAATCAGAAACACTTTTTCTTCAGGACACTATGTGCATGGAAACATTTGTTTCGGTTGCAAAAAGACAAAGAGTAAAGGGACAGGGTGTCCGGGTAGTGTGGCGGTCTATTCTGTTGCCTACCAACACGGAGGTCACCGGTTCGAATTCCCGTGTTACCTCCTGCTTGGTCGGGCGTCCCTACAGACACAATTGGCCGTGTCTGCACGTGGGAAGCCGGATGTGGGCATGTCTCCTGATCGCTGCACTAGCGCCCTCCTCTGGTCGGGGCGCCTGTTCAGGGGGGAGGGGGAACTGGGGGGAATAGCGTGATCCTCCCACGCGCTACGTCCCCCCGGCGAAACTCCTCACTGTCAGGTGAAAAGAAGCGGATGGTGACTCCACATGTATCAGAGGAGGCATGTGGTAGTCTGCAGTCCTCCCTGGGTCAGCAGAGGGGGTGGAGCAGCGATCGGGACGGCTCGGGGTAATGCGCTACATGCACTAGGCCAGGGGTCCCCAATAGGCGGCCCGCGGGCCACGTCCGGCCCGTGACGGGTTGATTTATGGTCCGCGAGAATTTTTGGAGAAATGCCAGAAGGATTTTTTTTTATTTCCCTACCACAAAAAAAAAAAAACCTTTTAATTTTTTTTTTGAAATAAAAAATTGTTTCTTCCTTCTGGTATTTCTACACATTTTGTTTGGGAACACTATTCCAAACATAATTTCAGCAATCAATCCAACAAGAAATGCTACCTTGTAACTATCAATTCCACCCCGCATTTCCCCTTGTGGGCTAGTCCAGCCCCCCTCACTTGCGTATCGACACCAAAACAAACTAACGAACAACATGCTGCTGGAGGTTGAGTGGCCCGTGGTTTTAAAAGTGGCCCTAAAAGTGGCCCGCTATGAAAAGTAATTGGGGACCCCTGCACTAGGCTATGTGACGTAGTTCCGCTTCGAAATAGTACTGCTTGTATGTTTTCGCTCCCTTTGTTTACATCGCGCTGGCGCCGAGCTGGCTAGCTAGCATGACAGTTTGCTGCTCGTCATCATGAGTCTACCCAGAAAAAAAGTTCAAGACCGAACATTTTCAAAAACAACAAAATAAATACTCTGAGCATTGCTGTGTCCCACTTTGTTCAGCTAGCTCCACGTTCAACGGCATACTAAGTTTCCATGGCTTTCTAATCCATTCTGACCGGAGAAGACTGGCTGGTAAACATACACCAGGGTCATTTCACCATCACCTCTCACACTAAGGTCTGTAGCAGACACTTCTCCACTGATCAGCTCATAGAGCCAACAAACCTTGATGGTCGAAGAAGGCTTCTTAAAGGTGCGGTACTGACGCTCTTTGAATGGAGTGGCTATACTGTTGAGACACCATGACACAGTGTGTGGGAGAGAGCAAAACGGCCCGTTGATCCAGTCCCTCCTGAGGAGCAACACGATAGCACAAGGGATCACGACTACTGCTCTGTCCTTGAGCCGTCTGCACAGGACATGTCCTTGTCATCTGTAGAAGACAAAGACAAAGAAATTGAAGACCCGAGAAAAGAATTGCATGAGTTGCGTGTCCAGCGAGCGTTTGGGTTACAGTGGTTTGCAGGCTCCGACACCAACATCCGATTCTATACCAGGTAACTTTAGATCCAAGTTGTATGTAACTGTTAGTTGTTAAAGTGTGTTGTTACCTTCTACTAATGAGACGTTACAACTCGTTTCAACCCCACGGGGCTATAAACTTTAATAATAACTTCGGCACGTAAGGTTATGCATCACGCTCGGTCCGTTATTCCAGGTGCAACAACCTAAACGATCCCTGTGTAAACAAGGAACTAAACAATGGTTCCTAACAATAGTTCCTATTGTTACATCCTTTCTCTTTTCAGTTTCTTCTTTTTTTTTTAGAACCTTTAATACATTTGCACAACATTTGTGATTCACTTTTTTTTCTTTTTCATTCATGCCCCCCCCAAAGTCCATTAGTGCTACAGATCCATTCATCTATGTGAGGTCACAAAGTCTTTGTATCGCTGCGGCTGCACAACAGAGCGGCCTGATCTGGTGGTAACAGGGTTGGCCCTGTCACCAGTGTCCTTGGTTTTGTTTCCTGCTAAGACACTGCGAGAAGGAACACTCTCAGTTCCATGACATAATGGTCTATATTTTCACTGGTGCCCTGGTTTTTTGTAAAAAAACGATAACGTTCCACAGTCTCGTTAACGCTGGGGTCCCAGTGATCATCAAACTTCTCGATAACGTCATCTAACGTCCATGCATCCTTCGGTGTGTCGCCCAGTAACGTGTCCATAAGTTCCCTGCCGCTCTCCCCGACAAGATAGCTGAACAGTTTCACCTTCTGTTTGTCATCGGCGTCAGCCATGGCTAAATCCACATACAGAGCAAACTCGTCCCTCCAGGTCTTCCATGTCCTCGAAAGGTTGCTTGAGTCCAGACATAACGTTTGCGGTGGTTTAAGCCCATCCATGTCACACGGCAGTCTCACGCTAGCAGCTAATGCTAACATATTGTCGCGGGACTGGGTTTAGATGTTCTTATATTAAGTAGTTGGAGGCTGGGAATTATGGTGCGACAACACAGTCTCTGGCGTTAATTAGCCGGGCTAGGCTACGGGTTTAGCAACCCACCTTGCACTGCTCCTGCAGTCTGCAGACGATGACGGACGCTGGCTAGCCTGGCTGGGATGGTCTCACTCTGCAGACACTCGCACTGTCACTGGCTGCACACTCTGATCTCTCTCTGGGGGCTGGTAATCACTCTTACTGGTTCTATTATGGTCGTCGCTGGTTAGTCACTGTCTAGCGTCAGCTCAGTCGAGGTGTAGGAGTCAGGAATGTTACGTCTGATCGCTAACACGTTATGCTAAGCTAACACTGTGTGACAGTCTGTAAACCACTATAACAACTAACCCACGCTGTGCTGTGCAATGGATAACAATAGGCAGCACGCACGCATTCCTAAGTCTCTTCTCATTGGCTAACAGGGTCTCGCGTTACTTTAGTCAGACTGTCTGTCTGTCACTATCTGTCAGGGAGCTGTCCCGCAACAATATACTGAACGTTGCTTAGGAACACTAACCGCTCTCCCGCTCCTAGAAACTTTTCCGCACCAAACTTCAAACCGAGTCGTCCGCCGCTGGCACCATGTTAAAGTGTGTTGTTACCTTCTACTAATGAGACGTTACAACTCGTTTCAACCCCACGGGGCTATAAACTTTAATAATAACTTCGGCACGTAAGGTTATGCATCACGCTCGGTCCGTTATTCCAGGTGCAACAACCTAAACGACCCCTGTGTAAACAAGGAACTAAACAATGGTTCCTAACAATAGTTCCTATTGTTACATTAGTCTAACGTTAGCTAACTGTTGGATTCACGGACGGAAGTCACCGACTTCTCTGTACTAAACTTTAAGTACGTAATGAAATAACAGGAGCGAAGCGGACTTTCATTGTGCTGTGATCCGACTTTATTCCAGAGAGAGAGAGAGTGCACAAAAAGACAACCCGGAAAGAGTGATACACCATATATATATATAAACACTATCGCCCTCTAACGGCACCCTAGGGAAGTGTCCACAGCAGACAAACACAAAATACATCACATTTCCTCCCCACTTAATTAGCTTGGAGTTCCCCGAAAAACCTGGATGCCTATTTATGTCTCCTGAATAACACCCGAATATTCCTGCAGAGCAGCACGGAATACTTTAAAACAGATAACATAACTCAAACCATCCTACTATCACTTGCATTAAAAAAGCAGGACCTACACATGTTACACAATCTGGGTGAGCGGTGGTAAACTGCTCAACTCACTAACTAACCTAGTGTGGTGAGTGCCCCTTAATCCAAAGTCCATTACAGATTGAGGCGGTCTGGGGGGTTTCTTTCCCGTGTAGGGTACCTCCTAACAGTCTCTGAGGTAACAGTCTCTGGGGGAGCATCAGCCTCAACCGATACTTCTGTTGGCCCTGAGTTTACTGGCTCCGTTTGTGGGACTGAGTGACTTTTTTGGGGGTAATCCTGCTTACCCGCTGGGAGAATTGGCACTGGATCTTTTGAGGGGACAGTAGCCATTTGATCCAATGAGGCGGGTTGTGGTGGCTCCCCAGGCGTGAGTATTTCTGTGTCGCAGGCCCTCATCTGCTCTGTGTGGTATTTCCAGTGTAACCCTTACCCCTCATCTGCCATGTAGGACACTGGCCCCGCCTGAGACACCACCATACCCGGCATCCACTTCTCCTCCCCCCTCCCATCTATAATCACGCACCAGAACAGAGTCCCCAGGCGCGAAATCTTTGTCCTTGGCAAATGGGGCCTTGCGACCCTCCTGGCCTGACTGTGCCTGACCCACCACAGCCGCCACACTTGGCTTGTGGAGGTCGAAGCAGCAGCGGAGCCGATGGCAAAGGAAGAGCATGGCTGGAGACTCATTCGTTGTGGCATGGGGAACATTTCTATAGCTAAGCAGGAACGAATCCAGTCGATGTCGCATCGTGCTCTGCCCCCTGGAACCTTTCAATGACCGCTTAAGTGTCTGCACAAAATGTTCCCCCAATCCGTTTGTGGCTGGGTGAAAGGATGCAGAGCGCACGTTTTCACCCCATTCGCATTGAGAAAATCTGCAAAAATCACTCGAGGTGAACTGCGGACCACTGTCGCTGCCCAAAACCTCGGGCAGGCCATGACAGCTGAACAACCCCTTTAAAGCCTGAACAGTCTTTGAGCTTGTGGTGGAATCCATGAGTTCCACTTCCGGCCACTTCGAGTAAGCATCAACCACCACTAGCAAAATATGCCCCTCCCCCAGCCCAGCAAAATCCACATGTACGCTCTGCCACAGCACACCCACCCACGGCCACGAGTGCAGAAGGGAGAGGGCGGGAGTCTTCTGGTTGTGCTGGCACAAATGACACACTTTGGCCTGCTGTTCAATCTGAGCGTCAATCCCTGGCCACCAGAAGTAGCTGCGAGCAACGGCTTTCATTTTAACCTCTCCCAGGTGCCCCGCATGCAGCTCTTTCAGCAGTTGTGGTCTCAACTTTGGGGATACAATAACCTGGTTGCCCAACAGAAGGCACCCTAGAACCACGGTGAGCTCCTCTCTCCTTGGGCAATAGGGCGTCAGTGTATCGTCCCGTTCCTTGACTATTGGAAACTGCCCTGACAAGACCATGTCCATCACGTGAGAGCACCAGGTCATACCTTGTTTCTTTGTGAATATCTGTGCTGCACACAGGCAGAGAGTCCAGGTGGTGTAACAGCACGGTATCCCACAGAACCTGGTTTGTCCTTTTGATCCACTTGCAGTGGCAGGCGTGACAGGCCATCTGCATTTCCATGTTCAGCTGCACTCCTGTACCGGATAGTGTAGTTGTGAGCGGCCAATACAAGGGCCCATCGCTGCAGCCTCGCAGCTGCCATAGACGGGGTGGCTTTACTGGGGCTCAACATTGTCATCAGTGGCCGGTGGTCCATGAGAAGAGTGAAATGGCGCCCATACAGATATGCAAAAAATTTACATATGCCGAATATGATCCCCAAGGCCTCCCGTTCAATTTGAGCATAATTTTGCTCAGCTTTGCTCAAGGTTCTGGAGGCGAATGCTTTGGGCTCTCTTGACCACCAGGCATCACATGAGAAATCACCGTGCCCACGCCATACGGCGAGGTATCACATGCCAGTACGATCGGCAGTTGGGGGTTGTAATGAGTTAACACTCTCTTAGAGAGGAGCTATTCTTCAGTCGAGCAGAACGTTTTTTCATGCTGTGGGGACCACTCCCATTGTGCCCCTGCGTGTAGTAGTTTGTGCAGGGGGCTGAGGGTTGTTGCCATGTTTGGGACGAATCTGCCATAATAATTTATCAGTCCAAAAAGGAGCGGAGTTGACTTACATTCGTTGGGGCAGGGGCCTCAGCAATAGCCCTGAGTTTTTCTGGGGATTTGTGGAGGCCTGTGGCATCGATGATGTGTCCCAGATATTCCAGTGAGTTCTGAAAAACTCACAATTTTTCTTCTGCACCTGGAGGCCAAAGTTCTCCAAGCAACTCAGCACTGTCTCCAAGTTATTTAGATGATTGGCATTGTCTCGTCCAGTCACTAGAATGTCGTCCAGAAAACTGTGCACATTGAGAAGCCCCTGAAGAACTTGGTCCATTACTCCCTATGATCTGGCCTGTTTACCTCAAACCGGGTGGTCAAAGATTTTCCTCATCTCCTCCTGAAAGTTGGAGTATGAGGTACAGATCGGGGACCATTTTTCCCAAACTGCCGTAGCCCAGCTGCATGCCGGACCATGGAGGCAGCCAATCAGGTAGGAAATCTTAGCTCTCTCAGTGGAGTAGGTACGGGGCTGTTGGTCAAAAACTAATGAACATTGTATTAAAAAGTTTCTACAGGTTCCCAAATTGCCATTATATGGCTCTGGAGGTGGCACATATGGTTCACATTGTGGAGGAGAGGGGCTGCGGACCAACTGGGCAGGCAGGACTGGTTGGGAGGGGTTCAGGGCGGAGAGTTGTTGCTGTAGGCTAGCCAGGGCCTGGACCATCTCTGTAACCTGTGAGGACAACGTTTGCAAAACCTGATTATGTTGTCTGAGCTGAATACCCTGGCTGGCGATGGCTTGATGAAGGGGATCTGTGTCTGCTGAGTCCATCTTGTGGCCAGATCGCACTGTTGTTCTGGGCGAGAGAGATTGTACAACCGGCTGCTTGGAAGGGGAGCTCCTGGCTGAAGGTCGATGGCACAGTCATAGGGCTGGTAGGGAGGTAACGACAGGGCCTGCTTTTTGCTGAACACAGGAGCTAAGTCGTGATAAACTGCGGGTACTGAAGACAAGTCTGGTGGCTCTGAAACAGGTGAAGGAACAGACAAGGCAGGAGCAAGGGCAGAACGAAGACAGCATGACAGGATGAACTCCAAGTTATTACCTTTCCAGTAGCCCAGTCTATGTGAGGGCTATGGAGAACCAACCAGGGATGACCGAGGACAAGAGGAGAACCAGGGCAGTCAAAGACATGGAAACTAATCATCTCCCTATGATTACCAGAGACATGAAGGCTGACTGGCTCTGTTCTCTCGGTTACACGGGCGAGGAGTTGTCCGTTGAGGGCTCTGTCAGCGAGGGGTCTTTCCAGTGGAATCAGGCACGTAGCCAGGTAGGTGGTTTTCGTGTCTGAACCCCCCCCCCGAAACCCCACGGCCCATCTGAAATGGCACCAATAATTATTTAGTTATCGTTTTGATTATTTGTCACCGCCCCTCTAGCCTACTCATACACTGCATCCATCGTGACTGACAGGCGTTAAACCTGCCAGTTAATTTGTTTCCAAACATGATGTATCTTATTGGTCTGTTTCGTAAAACAAATAAAATCACACGCTTTTGATTGGCTCAGGGGTCTGACGAGTCAGCTAAGCAACCTGCCACTGGTTATGCTAGCTAAATGGTCGATCTATAGTTTGCTTTTCAAAAGCAATGGAGCCGCCGAAAGCTACCTGTAAATCAGGCAAGAGCAGTAAAGTTAATGTTCGTAAAATCAGTGATTTTTTTTGTTTCAACGTGTCCCGACTCAAAAAAGAAAAACAAGAACATTACAGATGATCTGGTCACTAACGTTACCGATTTTCCGCAGCAAGTGTTAGCAGACCCACTGCCCTCCTCCTCGGAAACGGAGCCAGAGCTGGCAGACCCGCCGTCCTCTACCTCGGAAACGTTTTCACACGACTTTGTGGATTATATTGGTGGGAAAATATCAGACGAACAGAGAAGAGAAATATACTCACTGGACTGGACGGCCAATATCGGACAAACATTCCCTACAAAACTAGGAGGTAAACTACGTTTCCAACGTCATTGGATTGACCAGTTTAGCTGGCTAGTATACTCAACAAGGTCCGACGGTTTGTTTTTGTAAGCACTGTGTTGCGTTTGCAGTCGAGCATGTGGGCAAGGGAGGGCACAGAAAAGCTGGCAAGCTAATTAATGTCCACTTCTCAAACTGGAAACATGCTTTAGAGACGTTCAAAGACCATGCACAAAAGGCATATCACAAGGATGCATGTTTGAAAGCGGACAATTTCCAAATGGTTCTCAACAATAAAATGGATGCAATTTCACTGAGGCTAGATTCTGAGAGAAAAAAGCGAGTCCAAGAAAACAGAGAAAAACTCAAAAGCATCATTGCAACGTTGATTTTTTGCGGTCGCCAAGAACTCGCCCTGAGAGGTGATATTGATTCAGGACCAGTGACATTGAATGAGCCAACTCACAATGACGGAAATTTCAGAACTTTACTCAGGTTTAGGGCTACATCTGGCGACACAGTACTGTTACAACACTTGAGTAAATGTGCAGCAAACGCTAGCTACTGCAGTCCTGATGTACAAAATGAAATAATCAGCATAATTGGAGATGTGATAACAAACAAACTGGTGCAGAAAGTAAACTCCGCGCAGTGTTTCGCTGTGTTGGCAGATGAAATGAAAGATGTTTCAGGGCGGGAGCACCTTTCTGTCTGTGTCAGATACGTGAACCAACATGACAGCCAATATAGCATCAGAGAGGAGTTTATGTCCTTTGTTGATATCGAGAAGTTAACCGGGGAGGCAATCGCCAATTCAATCGAAAGTCAGTTGACAAATGCAGGCGTTGATTTACAGTTTTTACGTGGCCAGGGATACGACGGCGCATCTGCCATGAGTGGCCGTTTAAATGGTGCCCAAGCTAAAATCAAAGAGAAGCACAAGCAAGCAGTTTATGTGCACTGTGCCGGCCACAGTTTGAATTTGGTCCTAAACGAATGCTGCACTGTACAAATGGTGCGAAATTGCTTTGGAATTGTCTCGGAAATCTGCACGTTTTTCCATGATTCGGCTTTGCGGTCTGCCAGTCTGCGACACGAGACGGAGCGTCTTTTACCCGACTGCAAGAAAACGCGACTGACGAAGTTATGTGAAACGAGATGGGTCGAACGCCACGACGCAATATTTACAATCAACGAGCTTTTAGACCCTGTGCGATCCAGCCTGCAGAAAATCAGTGAAACCTTCACAGGAGACACATCTGTCAAAGCCACTCAGCTCTTTAATTCAATTGACAATGCAGAATTCATGCTGTCCATGAATGTGAGTGAGAAGATGCTTGCAAAAACCTACCACCTGTCCACCTTCCTTCAGAAGGAAAATTGTGACTTGGTGAGTTGCGTTTCAGCTGCTGATGCTGTTATTAAGCAGGTAGATGAGATGAGGGCTAACTCTGAGATGGAGTTCAGGCAGATTTTCCAAAAGACCTCTTCCCAAGCAGCCAAGTATGGGGTTGAATTTCGACCACGAAGAGGCATGGACTGCAATGAGGATCCATTGAAGGCCTGTGAAAATCACTACCGGCAAAAGCTTTTCATAGTCATGCTTGACTTTTATTCATCACAGATGAAGGAACGCTTCAGCAAACACAGAAATGTGATCTCCAACCTCTGCTCCTTACTGCCATCTAAGGTCAGCATGCTGAACGACACCTCAGCTCAAGCGCTCTCCAACCTGTATCCTGATGAAGTGTCACTGCATCTGGAAGTTGTAAAGTCAGAAATTGACACCTGGCGGGATAAACGGAAAGATGCAACTTATGTTCCACAAAATGCCATTGAGGCATTAAATGCCTGTAACAGTGAGTTGTTTCCAAGAATCTTCAAGCTTCTCCGCGTTTTGACCACGCTTCCTGTCACCAGTGCCCATGTCGAGAGAAGTTTTTCCCGTCTGGGAAGGATCAAGGACAAAATGCGCTGTACAATGACGGAAAGACGGCTTAATGGACTGACATTGCTCTCGGAGCACAGAGACATTGTGGTGACGCCGGAAGAGGTACTGGGCATCTTTTGCAGACAAAAAAGACGATTGGACCTGCTTTTATAAGGTAAGACCCACTTTTATTTGTTAATGCATTGATGATTATCTATGGGCCATTAATACGTTGACATTTACCGTACAGTTGGGTATTAGGCTATAGTATACAGTGTGGGAATTTTATTTACCGGTAGCTTTCGGCAGTGTTGCCTGACCCCCCCCAAAATATGTTTCTGGCTACGGGCCTGAGAATGGTCTCCAGTGCCAATTGGTTCACAACATTACGGTCCAAAAAACTCTCATCGGCCCCTGAGTCAACAAAAGCAGATAGTGGGAGCGTCTGATTCAGCCAAGAGAGGGTGGCATCTAGTGGAATTCTTGAGGGAGAGGAATCAGAGGGATCCAAGGTCTGGCCCAACAATATCTCTCCCACTACTGTTGAGCCCCCCCCCCTTTTTTTACTGGGTGTAAGTGACAAGTGGAGAGGAAATGGCCGGTCTGACTACAATACAGACAGCTCCGGGTGCTTAACCGGCGTTGCCTTTCCTCTGGGGTGAGTTTAGCTCGGCCTAACTGCATAGGCTCGGACTCTGGAAGAGACTGAGAGACAGAGGTAGACGGTGGAAAAGAACCAGGTAAGGTGTTAGCAGAGGCTATCTTACCCATTCTCTCCCTCCGACGCTCCCTAAGGCGGTTGTCCACCCTGATAGCTAGGTCAATAAGCCGATCGAGTCCGTCAGGCTCTTCCCGGGATGCCAACTCGTCCTTTATGGTGTCACTGAGGGTGTTATGGAAGGCTTCCAGGAGTGCCTCCTCATTCCAGCCACTCTCGGCTGCAAGGCAGTGGAATTCAACTGCTAATTCAGCCACTGAGCGAGAGCCCTGACGAAGGGAAAGCATTCTCTTGGCGGCCTTTTTGGGTGGTCAAAGATTTTCATCATCTCCTCCTGAAAGTTGGAGTATGAGGAACAGATCGGGGACCGTTTTTCCCAAACTGCCGTAGCCCAGCTGCGTGCCGGACCATGGAGGCAGCCAATCAGGTAGGAAATCTTAGCTCTGTCAGTGGAGTAGGTACAGGGCTGTTGGTCAAAATCTAATGAACATTGCATTAAAAAGTCTCTACAGGTTCCCAAATTGCCATCATACAGCTCTGGAGGTGGCACATATGGTTTGCGTGGTGGAGGAGAGGGGCTGCGGACCAACTGGGCAGGCAGAACTGGTTGGGAGGGGTTCAGGGCGGAGAGTTGTTGCTGCAGGCTAGCCAGGGCCTGGACCATCTCCATAACCTGTGAGGACAATGTTTGCAAGACCTGATTATGTTGCCGTCGCACCTGGAAAAGAGCCCGTGCAGCTCTCCTGAGATCCTCCACCAGAGCACAAACCCAGGCCAACCGTCGCCGTATTCCATCCGCTATATACACCCCTGGCCAGAAGGTATGGCTCTCATCCCGGGACATTCCACCGAGAGTGGAGTCCCGTAAGCTTTCCCAACGATTTCTATGACCATTTGAGATAGACCGTGTCATTAATCCCTCTGTAGTCCTGTTGAAACTCCCTGCTTCCCTTCGCATCCATCCCACCTTTCACGTGTCTCATATCAAACCTGTTCATTCCAGTCCCTTATACCCCACAGCAACAGCTCCTCCACCACCCCGGATTATCGATGACCATCCTGCTTACACTGTCCGGCGGTTGTTGGATGTTCACAGAAGGTGTCGAGGATTGCAATATCTGGTGGATTGGGAAGGATATGGCCCCGAGGAGCGCTGTTGGATTCCCCGCCGCCACATCCTGGATGCTTCCCTCGTCCGAGAGTTTCACGCCCAGCACCCCGGCAGGCCTAGTCGGGCGCCAAGTGGCGCCAGTAGAGAGGGGGGGGTACTGTTACATCTGTCCCTCCTTCCAAACCCTCCACCTCAAAAGCTGCTTAACCTGAGCCACTCCCCGAGTGTGTCTCTCTCTGTTTGTGTGCGAGTCGAGAAAGGTGAGCAGAGCCTCACCAGCTGCAGCCCATTCCATAATCAAGCCAACCCGCTATAAAAGACCAGCACTGCCACTTCCACTCTGCCAGATCGCAGCCTCTGATCCATCAGTTCATTCTGCTCTGCCTCCGGTCCCTGTTCTCCAGATTTTCACCTGCTCCAGATCCCTGCTCTGCCTGTCCCTCTCCACCACCCACGGTCTCTGCCCCCGGTCCTGTTACCCCAGCCCAAGGAAGCCCAGCCCAATTCCCTCCACTGTGTGTTGTCGCCTTAGCTGGCCCCCTGTAATAAACTCTGAAGTCAGTTGGAAGCAAGTTTTGTGTCTGCGCCTGAGTCCTTCCTGAGTGTCCCGTAACACAAAGTTTCTGGTAAAATATGTGACGTTAGATGGAGAGGCTCTTCTCCCTGCTGTTGGATGGAGAGGCTCTTCTCCCTGATCGAGAGGGTGATAGAGAGGCGTTGATTTATTTTTGTTTTGTGTGTGTGTATTAATTGTTAGAATAAGTTTATTGTGCAAAATGTTAGATGTTTTATAAATTAAAACATTGTTACTTTATGTGTTATCTATTTTTACTATTTACAACTAAAGTACAACCATTTATAAAAGGGTTAAACATTTCATGGACAACAAAGGACTGATTCTTTTATTATAATTAATTAAGCGATAGTCCTAAAATGTACAACTATTTACAAATTAGAGAAAAAAATTGCTATTTACAAATTACATATTTAAAATTACATAATTAACATGATTAGCTGAGCTGGAGTCCGTGGCGGTGCTGCTGGGCTGGATGGAATGCCACAAGAAAGACCCTGGTGTCTTCTGGCTACTAGTGGGGACTCATCAAGGGCGGTCCCCAGAGTTTGTTTGGGGGTGCATGTCTCCTCTGTCCACCACATCATCCATCTACTAGGTTTGCAGGGCTGACAAACGTATTACCGTAAGTTAAAATAATAGGTTTACTTCTTCACGGTCCTCTCTCAGCCGGATATAAATCAGCTGCTGGCTACGATGGCGGCGCATCTCCTCTTCCTCCAGCATGAGGTAAAATAAAATTTAAAAAAGCGGCAGCTCTGGCTCCATAATTTTTCAGTAATTTCCAAGAGTAATCATGATGTAAGGATAAGGTGACGCAACCAGGAAATCCACCGAAGGCTAGACCGTCTCATTTAACAACCGTTGACGCGGTGTACGGAGTAGCCTCCGGAGGTTTCGGCTTCGTAGACCGCGAAGGCTGCGCCCACCGAAGGATGCAGACCCTGAATTGGGATAGTGAGACTGCGAGGGCGAGCTGACGGAGTCTCCCCGCATTGGTCAGCCCGCGTGACGTGACTGGGCTCTGAAAGGCTCTGTCTCTGAAAGGCGATGACGCCGACGTCAACTTCCCGCGACGACGCAATGCTAATATGGAGAAACCGCTAAGTGGGAGCGCGAAAAGAAAATTAAAAAAGGAGAAAGATTTAAGAAATTTTGAGAATTTAAAATGGATACCTCAAATAGGTAGGTTTTTTTTTTTTTACTTCTAACAACTGCTCTGCTAAGGCTACTACTGCCAACGAAGACACCTTAGCTGATGTTGTTGGTGATGAAATTTCGTCGCCTGTCGGGAGGGTTGGGACAGCTAGCAACCTGCTGGCTACCGCGTGTGGAGGGAGCTAGTAGCAAGGAACTGCACATCGAGACAGCAGTCAGGAGGACAGCGAGCAGCCTCCAGCTCACAACGACCGCCCTGCTGCGAGCCCCACAACCGCCGAGGGAGCTAGAACACCATCTGAGACTGCAAGCAGCCCGTGTGGCTCCACGCTCGCTCCAGATCCTGCATTGTGGAGACCCATAACCGAGCAGCCCCGAGAGGAGGCGATCCACATTGGACCTGCAGCCTTCCAGAACCGGGCGACCAAATACCCTGCATCAGTGAGGGAGTCTGGTCTGGGGTGTAGGACCCGCTCTCTTACTAACGATTTACTTCATTGCCGTCTGCAGAATACTCAAATTGGTTCAAGGGAATGGCTACTTTATTCGCCGTCGACTAGCTCTGTTTACTGCCTTGCCTGCAAACTGCTGTCATCGCAAAGCCGACATGCATTTATCAGCGGATTCGGCGATTGGAAACATCCAGAGAGGATCGGCGATGATGAAAAGAGTGCAGAACATAGACAAAACATGTTTTCGTTAATGCAGAGGTCTAAACACTTCTGCAGAGTGGACGCAGCTCTTGCCAGATAGTGTGAGGCAGAGCAAAGGTATTGGAAAGAGATACTTAGACGTGTGTGTGGTCGCTGTCATTAAATGTTTGGGAGCGAAAGGACTGCCATTCCGAGGGGACAGCGAACTGCTGCGCTCCGAGCACAATGGAAACTATTTGGGACTACTTGAACTGATGGCAGAGTTTGACCCCTTTTTAAAGGAGCACATCGAAAAGCATGGCAATAAGGGTAAAGGTAAGCCCTCCTACCTGTCCTCAACCGCGTGTGAAGAGTTCATTTCATTAATGGGTGAGATAAGCAAGCTATAGCAGGGGAAACCAGACATGCTAAATATTTCGGTGTAATCGTTGATTCAACGCCAGATTTAGCACACGTGGATCAACTCACGTTTGATTTTCGATTTGTCAGTGCAGATGGCAAAGTGGTAGAGCGATTCATCGGGTTTGAGCTTATCCACAGCCACACAGGTGTTAGCTTAGCTGAAACTGTTATTAATATTGTAACGTGCATGGATAAGTAGACACGTTGGTCCTTGACTAACGGGTCGGACCCTTTAGTCCAGTGTTTCTCAACCGGGGGTCCGCGGACCCCTAGTGGTCCGTGGTGTAATTGCAAGGGGTCCGTGAAAATAAAATATCTTTAAAAAAAGATCCTATGACATTTATAGAAATAGGATTATTTTTCTCAAATGTGACTGAGACCTTTACCTACCTAAACTATAAAGGGTAACAGAACTTTTTTCTCTAATTACATCTGTTTCACAAGTGTAATTTATTGTATTTTAATAACAGATCTCGCTCCCGTTTGCATTGTTAAAAGTTACTGCATAAAAATTCTGTTGTTACATATATCTGAAAGTTACTGAATACAAATTCTGTTTTGTTACATATATCTGAAAGTTACTGCATAAGAATTCTGTTTTGTTAACTATATCTAAGTTACAACTGAAAGCTCTTATTTTTGCCCCAAAGAGTGAATAAATGCTATAATGAAATTTAAAATGCAGTTTCTACTGTTTCTATCAAATTGCAACCCCCCTCCCCCAAGATCAGGTGGAGGGGTCCTCAGGGTAGATCAAAAATACGCAGGGGGTCCAGGACCCCAAAAAGGTTGAGAACCACTGCTTTAGTCGACTGGTTAACGTTGTCGCTTGCGGAGTGGGAGACACAGGTTCGCGTCCCGGCTGTGGCGGTTCCCGGGCTGCCCCCTGAATTTGCTACAATATGGTGTGAAACCTGGGGTTGGACTTGTCAAACTGTCATGGGCAAAGCTATGATAATGCGAGCAACGTGTCTGGCCAATACAACGGACTCCAAGCGCAGTTAAAAAAAAATAAAACCCACTGATCCATTATACACCGTGTGCTGCCCACTCGTTGAATATCGTGGGTGTCAATAGCACAGATAATTGCTGCGAGGCGGTCGACTCTTTTTTTGAACTGCTACAGTCTCTGTATACATTTTGCAGCGCCTCAACCCATCACTGGAATACTCAAAAACAGCGACTATTACGTTACACTTTAAAATCCCTCTGCAATACCAGATGGAGCTGTAGAGCAGACTCCACCAAAGCTCCGAAAGAGAATTACAAGGCAATCAGAGATACATTGGCCAAAATAGCCTCTGACTATGATGAAAAGCCCCAAACCAAACACCAGGCTGCTGTGCTGGTGTCCAAACTTGATAAGCTGGAGACGGTAATAGTGGCTATTTGGTGGGACAGGGTACTGGGCAGGTTTAAAGCAACAAGTGATAAAAGCGACATGGATTTAGCAACTGCCGTTGGTCTTCTGCGATCATTGTGCTCCCATGTTAGCACTCTATGAGAACAGTCTGCAGAGCTGGAAGAGTCAGCACGCTCTGTTAGTGCTACGAGTTTGTTAGTACTGTTAGTGCTACGAGTTTGTTAGTACTGTTAGTGCTACAAGTTTGTTAGTACTGTTAGTGCTACCAGTTTGTTAGTACTGTTCGTGCTTCCTGTTTGTTAGTACTATTAGTGCTACCAGTTTGTTAGTACTGTTAGTACTACCAGTTTGCAGTGGCGCCCCCAAGGGGTGACCAGGGGTGGCCACGGCCACCCTGATACCATCCCTGCCCCCCCCGCTGCCCCCCCAGCCACGAGTCGCATATGCAGAATATGCTTCTGATTATGCATAATATGCTTCTATCTGATATTTTACATTAGGTGCTGTTCATTTCAATCAATAATGTATATTTTTCTTAACTCTCATATTGACAGTTTTCAACTAGCCTATACAGTATACTGCAACAGCATCATAGAATTCCCGAAATTCAGCCATGGCTTTTAGTTTTGGTGTGCCACCCCAAGATTTTCAGTTGCCCCATTTGGCCACCCCAATGAAACATTTCTGGGGACACCACTGCCAGTTTGTTAGTACTGTTAGTACTACCAGTTTTGTTAGTACTGTTAGTACTACCAGTTTAACATTCGACGTGTAAGAAAAAGAAAGAGATTTGCAGACGAGCCTGACGAAGACGGCGAAGTCGTCTTTACTAATGGCAGTCTGAGATTTAAAGTTGCAACATATTATGTCATTATTGACAGACTCACCTCCTGCCGATCAAAACGGATCGATGCTTACACAGATGTGTGTGTGAACTCTTTGGCGTTTTATTTGAGAGGGACTGTGATGAACGTGATGTGGGTGAAAGATCTGCGAAGCTTAGCTCCACCTATCCGAGACCAGGACACATGCTTGGCGGACGAACTCTTACAGTTCGCTCATTTTGTAGAGTGAGACTTCCCCTGCACAGTTGCTGCACATTCTTGAGAGTAATGGTCTTGAGACAACATTTCCGAATATGTATGTTGCACTAAGAATGTTTTTAACATTGCCTGTCTCAAATTGTGAGGGTGAGAGGTTAGTTTCCGTTTTAAAACGAGTAAAAAATGAGCTGAGGACCACAATGTCACAGAGACGGCTTTCTTCACTCTCAATCCTGGCCATCGAACATGAACTTGTTAGAGGTCTTGATTTTGAGGATATTGTGCACCTGTTTGCATATTTAAAGTCAAGAAAGAAGGCCAGTATGTAAGGTCCACCTGCTAAATGAAATCGAGCCATAAAATTATTGTGATTTAGCAGAAAATGTTAGCCGATATTAGTTAAACATGCTCTTACAACTAGGGATGCGCGATATGGATTTTTTTTTTTATTACTCCAACCAATAATTACCTGCTTCTCATGGCTGATAGCTATAAGATAACCAATGATTTCACATTTTTGTATTTCAAAGATAATCTCTGTGGTTTGAAGTTTAGTCTCTCTCCTGTGACGCTGTTTGTACGTTCAAGTGTCTGCTTTATTTTACAGTTGCAGTCAACTGATCTGCTAGATACTGAAGCATCAGTTTACTGTGAGCTACTATACTGAGTTCTATAGGATCAGTTCTATGAATTAAACAAATCCATATTGAACATTTATGTTCATAATTTCTCTTGAATGCACTTAATGACTAAGATATTTTTTATTATTAAAATGCACTAGATGATGATGGCTATAATGCGATCATGGGGGGGGGCATTTGAATGTTGTTGCCCAGAGGCACAGTGAAGTGTTAATCCGGCCCTGGTTACAATTAACATGATTTCGGTGACTGTACATGATTTTATTGAGTGTTAATTACTGACCTGATGTATGTCTTTTGTGAATAGATTTGCAAGCGATGACCACCTGATGGCGTTTTGGTTTTAGATTGAGCCTTCCATTTAATAGATATAGCTAGTTACTCACTCATTAATAGTTGTTTTCTTACCTTCGTAATTGTGCTTGTAGGATGCAGCATGCAACCTAAAGCCCTTGTCCAATTTGCTGGTTGGTGTTGGTATTGTTTATTGGCAAATTCTGTGGACACCTGCTACTTTTGAGCTTTTGGGGCTCCTGCAAAGAATGGGTGTAAAACGGTGCCATCGATAGACCGGAAACACACAAGCAGTATTAGATAGAATGCGGGAATGATTGTGCAAAGAGCGCATTGGCCGGGTACAATTGGGGAGAAAAAGGGGGAAAATCCCCCCCCCCAAAAAAAGAGTAGAGGGACACCAGGACTTAATTCGATGTGAAGCGACAGATCATGAGATGTATGTGACAGAACATTGTTTATGTCACTCTTCATATGCATGCATGCTATGCATGATGCTACATGCATGTAGGCGGAGTGGTGTGGTTGTAGCTGTACAGATGTATATGTGGAGTACCCTGCCAAGTATTGCCAGCAGTGAAGCATAAGGGAGGTGGAGTGATGCTCTTCCAAATGAGAGATCCACCACTTGGAAAAAACATGACACTTTGGCTGGACCAAAAAGATCAGCAGTGCCAGGGATCGTCGACAAGCCTTGTCTGCCATGTGGTGTATTCTCCTCAATGCCACAGGATCAGATTCCACCCTCGTCTTTACGGTTTCCTCCTGTCTTAATAAGACAATAAAAGCAGTAATGATGAATAGCCCACACACTTGTTCTTATTTTCTCAATCAGGAAGATAAGCTGCCAGGTCTGAATTCCTTCAGTAAAAAAGAGGAACCGCCCAAAGATACACTAGTTACACAGTGGTAATGGTTAAGATCTCTGTATTTACACTCCATTAGGTCGTAGCAAGCTGAGACGCACACACGCACACACGCACACACGCACACACACACACACACACACACACACTTTACACACTGTTGTAAGGAACGAGAGGCGACCTATGCATCACCCACTTCCATACCTTTAGACTTCGCACTGAAAGTTAAGTAAACACATGTATACGCATGTGCATACACACACACACACACAAACGCACACATACACACACACACACACGCACTCACGCACACACAAACTGTCATAACAGCTAAGGAACAGGGCATCACCATAACTTTATGACTGTTACTGAGAGGTAGGTAAACATCTCTCTCTCTCTCTCCCACTCTCTCTTATTCACACACACACACACACACACACACACACACACACACACACACACACACACACACACACACACACACACACACACACACACACACACACACACACGCACACACACTTAGCTTTATCATAAGAGAACAATAGCCTCTTAGCTGGCTGAGGCTCCCCCTGTCCTGCATTTAGGTCCATAAAGCAGCTCTCTCGACCTCTTCACCTGTCTGTCTTTATAGATCGCTGGGCTGCAATTAGCCTTTATTACCCCTCTCCTTGCATGGTGCAGCACAATGGGGCCCCTAATTGAATGGCATCACATTGATTACAGGCTTTAGCACTTTGAAAATGGGCCCTGATTGTGCAATGTTGTCTAAATTTGTATAAGCTATTTCTTCTCATTCACAATAACATATTTTTTCTGTTACCCGAACCCATAACCTCTTGATTGTCCAATCAATTGCTCAAGCAGTATGTCCACATGTTTTAAACTGCCCTAATACTTTTTTATATACTAATCATTTTTATGTACTCATTTTATAATGTTGTTGGCACATTTAATGGGATCTACCTAAGTGGCACAGCGAATCTAATTCCACATATGTGCAAACTCACTCAGCAACTCTCTAAGCACCTCATTTCATGAACATCATCGCACAAACACGGCAAGACGTCAGGTAATTTGACGTTGACAAATGAGACATATGACAGACACCAGACTATGCATATCTCTGTACAATCACTGGTCTAGACTTCAGTCCCTCCCCTTGGATCTTTTTGGTCTCATTTGCTTCCCTAGCGCTTTTCTTTTGCATGACCATTGTGGGCCGCTCACTTTTTAGCAAGTCCTAATATCAGTCACTTGCAGTGTTGATGATCAGAGCTTATTCTACTCATTCACGTACCATGAGCATCAGTCTGAACACATGTCTGAGATGTAAATGTAAAATGGATCTGGGGCGTCATCCGGGTGGCGTGGCAGTCTAGTCTGTTGCCTACCAACACGGGGATCACCGGTTCAAATCCCCATGTTACCTCCAGCTTGGTCGGGCGTCCCTACAGGCACAATTGGCTGTGTCTGCGGGTGGGAGGCCGTATGTGGGTGTGTGTCCCAGTTGCCGCACTAGCGCCTCCTCTGGTCGGTCAGGGCGCCTGTTCGGGACTGGGGGGACTGGGGGGAATAGCGTGATCGTCCCACACACTATGTCCCCCTGGTGAAACTCCTCACTGTCAGGTGAAAAGAAGCGGCTGACGACTCCACATGTATCAGGGGAGGCATGTGGTAGTCTGCAGCCCCCCCCCCCTCCAGATAGGCAGAGGGGGTGGAGCAGCGTTCGGGACGGCTTGGAAGAGTGGGGTAATTGGCCGGATACAATTGGGGAGGAAAAAAAAAAGGGGGGTGGATCTGAGAGGATGTCTCAGTATTTTGTGTTTAGGCTCAGTTAGGGTAGAGGTGTCTTTCTTTGTCAACCTGTTACCTGCTCTGCATCACTAGCATGATGGCCGGAAAGGGGAGAGATGTACTGTCCACTGGGCACAGCTGGAGAAACCCTTGTATCCCTGTTTGTGTGTGTGCGTGTGCATGTGTGTGTGTGGCTTGCATGTGTCTGAGGCAACACAAGGGGTCAACCAGAGGGGACAAGATCTGTCTGTCACAACTGACCGCTCTTCGACCACAGGCACTAACTAGCCGGCCCACCAGTGGAATGTGTGCATGTGTCTGTGGATGTGATTGTTTGGCACAGACAGAACACAAAAGTGGCTATAAAAAATCTCAACTACTCACATGCTCACCTGGGACTCAAAGCAAATAGTGAGGTACAACAGGGAATAGGTTTTACAACCTCAGGTGCGTGTGTGTGTGTGTGTGTGTGTGTGTGTGTGTGTGTGTGTGTGTGTGTGTGTGTGTGTGTGTGTGTGTGTGCATCTCTGTCATAAATGACCGCACACTCACCTACAATAGCCATTCACCCCCAGTCTGGGTTATTTTGCGCTTGTTCATCCATTGCATCCAAAAACCTAGATTTATAGTACAAACGATAGGTATGAAGTATGGGAAGAAAGTGCATGAAAAACAGCTGCATCTATGCCAGCTGTGCTGCAGGAAAGACTTATGCTGCTGACACAATTGATGATTATTTGGTAGTTTATCACAGTGGTACTCAGTCAAATCCAGAAACCACATTGAAGACCAAGCAAACGGATTTTTTAGTACGACCAGAGCTCGGCGAGAGCGGACGATTTCGCATAACTTTGCCGTTCTCTCGTCTATTTTTAAATCGTGGACCGCGCGACCTTAAATCACACAACAAATATTTTTTGACGCAATTAGCAGGTCCGTTGCTAGACGGCTCAGACGTAACAAGCCTCCTGTGATTTGTCTCGGTGCGCCGCCTATTCGAGGGGGCCTCAGCCAAAAACATCCGCCACGGCGCAAAGAGCGGCACTCCAACATGTATGTCTGCGAACGCACGCCTGTACAACAATGCCACACTCGGAGCTGACATTCCTGCCCCAGCTGTTTTTGGCGTTTGCACTGATCTATGAGAACCTCATGAGAGAGAGGACTTTCATTGGCAGATGAAATGGTGAGAGGGTTTGGCCCGAAGATGTCGAAGCTAGGTACTGTAAACAAATTAGCACAGACAGAGAGGATGCAAGAAGGTGCTGATAAAGTGTGCTAACGTTATATATGAAAGTATGATGACCGCTTAGCCCCCCCCCCCCACACACACACACACATGCACGGTCACACACAAAGACCTCACCCTGTGGTTTGTTTAGGTTTGGAGGGGACCTGGACACCTGACAGTGTCAGCATGGACTATTGTTCCTCCTGCTGGCTCTTGAAAATAGAAGCTTATAGGAAGCAATGAACAATGACTGTTGCATGACCCGCTAATGGATCTAGCAGTCATACGCTGTGCATGTGTGGGTACCAGTGTGTGTGTGTGTGTGTGTGTGTGCCCCTCTGCGCTTGTATACGAGAGATAGAAAATAACAAGGACAGAGAGAGAAGTAGAACATGCAAGCGAGCGTACAAGTACATCAGCGTTTGTTTGAGACAGTACGGGTGCTTGTAAGTGTGTGTGTCTGTGTGTGTGTGTATGTGTTTCTGTTTGTGTAGCTATGCGGTCCTCACTGACCAAAAAACCCCAGAGGTCAAAGAAAACATATGAACTTTAATCAGACACGGGAACAAAAGCAGATCCCATCAAGTGTTTCTCTTCCACACTAACATACCTGAGACAATGGAGGGTGATATCTGGTATTTGTATTGGGAAGACTGATGCTAGTGCCCTGGCAGACGTCCCCACCACAGCATGTTTTACAATTTGACATCATGAGCATGCAATTTAAGCTCTCATCCAGAGAGATCGCTCCTACTGTGCAACGATGCCCAAGGTAGAATAAGCCTAGTTTCTAGTAACGCTGACATTACCGGTGAACCAGTGGTGCCCAATCACGTGCCTTGGAGGGCCTCATGTATGCAGGCTTACTTCCCAATCCAACAGTCAAAGAAGGTTGAACCAGTTCATCTGGATACAAGATTTATTGACTGATAGGTTTCATCACTCAACTAAGTGACATCTTCAGTTTCAACCGACTGCGGGTATCCCCACCCGTCTAAATGATACAGCATAACGACCGAAACCAACGACCAGTTTCATATGCAAATATGGGTGTCACCATTGACTAGAGTTTTGATGGCCATGTGTACTATTCACAGAGGATTAGGGAATAGTTGTCGGGGAAGGGGAGAAATCCCACATTAAACAGGCCCTGGTTAAGTGTGGTTATCCTAACTGGGTGTTTGTCAAAGCCAGGAAGATGCCCAAACAGAGCACCAGCCAATCAAAGAGAGGAGAAGGACAACAGCTGTCTAAGTGTAAACCAGTGATGATTCTGTATGTGGCGGGAGTGTCAGAACAGTTGAGACGCGTATTTTCCAAGCACCCGCGTCTCAGTTGTTTTCAAACCCAAAAACACACTGCGCCAGAAGTTGGTCCACCCCAAGGATTGGGTCCCCTGGCAAAAACGGAGCAATATAGTGTACACTGTTAAGTGCCGGGAGGATTGCCATGACTTGTGCATTGGGGAAACTAAACGGATGCTGGCCAAGAGGATGGCACAACACATGAGAGCTAACACATCAGGCCAGGACTCCACAGTCTACACCATCTACAAGCCAGTGGCCACTCTTTCAAGGATGAGGATGTGCACATCCTTGATAGGGAGGAACGCTGGTTTGAACAGGGAGTCAAAGCGGCCATCTATGTGAAGAGGGAATGACCATCCCTGAATGGGGGGGGGGGGCTAAGAGTACATCTGTCACCATCTTACAATGCTGTGATTGCAAACATTCCCAAATCCTGTGTGAATAGTACACATGGCCACCAAAACTCTAGTTAATAGTCACACCCATTTTTGCATATAAAACTGGTCGTTGGTTTTGGTCGTTCCATCCATCCATTATCCGAACTGCTTATCCTACTCTCAGGGTTGCAAGGATGCTGGAGCCTATCCCAGCAGTCATTGGGTTGCAGGTGGGGAGACACCCTGAACAGGCCACCAGGTCATCACACAGGGTCCACACACACACACACACACAGGGACAATTTTAGTACGGTTGATTCACCTGACCTACATGTCTTTGGACTGTGGGGGGAAACCGGAGCCCCCGGAGGAAACCCACATAGACACGGGAAGAACATGCAAACTCCAGACAGAGGACGACCCCCAAGGTTGGACTATCCCGGGGCTTGAAACCAGGACCTTCTTGCTGTGAGACGACCGCGCTAACCACTGCGCCACCATGCCGCCACCCCGGTTTCGGTCGTTATGCAGCTGTATTGTTTATAAGGGGTGGGGATACCTGCAGTCAGGTCAGACTGAAGATGTCACTTAGATGAGTGATGACACGTATCTGTCAATAAACGTTGTATCCAGATGAACTGATTCAACCTTCTTTTGATTTTCTTAACTGGATTATTGAGCATGCATCGAGACATTTCCAATCCAACATTACATCAGCTGATTTCAATGAGTCGTCCTACCCTGTCTGGTTGATTGTGTGTGTTGATCAGTGAAACAAGCTGGTGTGGTGGAGGTTTGGAATGAAAAGCTACACACATACATACGCCCGTCCCTCCATGGCACATGAATGGGCACACTGCAGTTTGGAGATATATTAGAGAAGTAAATGCCAGGCAGATTAAAGATCATTTGAACATACGTATGTGCAGTACTACCTGTTATGTTGTGACTCTTGATATTTGTATGTGTGTATGTGTTTGGATGTGTCGGTGTGTATATGATGGGGCAGTGAATGATTCATCTGGTAGCCACAGTTGCTGCAGCATAATATAAATCCTTGTGCTTTCTTAGGGTCTGCTGTGTGCGTACATTTATGATATATTGGTTGACTTAACTCGTGTACAATTTCTCTCTGTCCTGGCTCAGAATATTCAGAGTTGTTGTCCTGGTCCCATTTGTGTCTGTATGTACAGTATTATGGACACGTTCTGCACCAATGTCAGGAGGACATATCCAGTGTATTTATTGTATATGGTGAATGAAGTCATTCCAACTCGGCAACTATCCCTCCTTCTCTCCTTCCCCCTGTTGAAGAGGTTAGTAGGCGTTTAACTCCCTGTCTAACCTCCTCTCCAATTCCTCCATCACCAGCTCTCCATCTTGCTTCCCTTCCTGTCCCCCCCCCCCCATCCACCCCTCGCCATCCCTCGCTTCGGTTTGATTGACATTTCATCAGACGTCTAAAATGTGTCAGGGCCTTGACCTGTGCGGTGTTGACGGTAGCCGACCGTCTTGTGATTAATTCCCCTCCCGTGCCGCTCCAGTCCACCCTCAAATGTTCCCTTCAGTAATGTGTACTTGTGTATGCGTGTAAGTGTACGTGCATGTGTGTGTGTGTGTGTGTGTGTGTGTGTGTGTGTGTGTGTGTGTGTGTGTGTGTGTGTGTGTGTCCATTGGTAGCAGTCTCTCCTGCTGAAGTGACATTGGACAAGCCCTTGTCGGTGTGTGTGTGTGTGTGTGTGTGTGTGTGTGCGCGCGAGCGCGGGTGCTTTCATATTTGTGCATGTCGGCCCTTATTTTGTATGTAAACTGGAAAGTTTACATACAAAATAATGGAAAGTTGTCTGACCACCATGTTGTCATTTATGCCTCTCTGTTTACTTTTGAATTGAAATGGACTTAAATAAATTATTTGAGTTTATGTGCAGTTGTGTTTTCCTGGTCTCTGCTGGCTTTCAAGTCCTGTGAGCCGTCTGACATGCCGATAACACACACCGCTTGGACATTATCAGCTCACATCCACTTCAGCTTGTCAGCGACACACTTTTAAGCGTGCGCACACACACACACACACACACACACACACACACACACACACACACAAACGGGCAAACATTCACAAACTTATACACATTCACATTCATAGAAACTCAGAAACCCACACACACACACATGCACAAACACATATATATATACACACACACATGCACACACCCAGACACACACACACACACACACACACACACACACAGGGAAACATTCACAAACGTATACACAGTCACATTCATAAAAAAATCATGCACACTCAGAAACCACACACACACACACACACACACACACACATACACAGAGGCACACACAATCAGCTCCTCAGTCAAAAGGCAGCCTTTGTTGACCAGCAGTCTCTGAGGTTTATCTCCTTCAGTCGTAACGTCAACACTCGCTGTCGATGGACTCAGAAGCCCCCCACGTGTCCCCAAATCATCCGCGTCCAAAGCCCTGGGGACCTGCGGGTGACAACAGTTGACTCTGGACACAATAAGAATTCTACAGGATATGACCCAAGCCGGGGGGGTTGGGGGGTGATACCGCTGCATTCATGATGCCTTGTTTTGTACGAGAAATGGAAAAAGGTTATTCTGGATTGTATTCATATATATCTTTCTGAGTAATCCTGTTTGTTGACCAGGACAAAAAAGATGCCTCGAGAGACAGTCGAGTTGATTCATAGGAAATTTCCATACTTTCAAAACCGGGCCCTCTCTCCTCATCTCCTTTCTTTCTCGCTGAACTCAGGACAAATGGATCTGCAAAATGTGTCCCACCATTAGCTCGTTCATCAGTGTCCATCAAGTGGGGGGAAAAAGATGCTGGACCGAATTCTCATTCGTGAAATTCACCCCCAGAAATCCCAGTATCAGTGGGTTTGGTTTGCTTGATTCACTTCGTTGTGGTTGTACAGGTGAAAGGGTGTAAGAGGTTCGGGGTCATTGTTTTGTGCCGAGGTCCACCAGTCCTGTACGTCCAGCCCTGACTCAGCCCATGGGCATCACATGTAGAGACAGCGTGGAGTGGAAGGAGACGGGACAGACGGACATCAAGTAGGCAGGATAGACATGTCGGACACTCAACCTTTAGGTATACACGAAACCCTAGTGTCAATTTTTCTGCAGCGTCAATTTTTCCACGGATGCCGAGAAAAAGCAGGAACTATTTTATGGCTTGTCGCTCTTATGTGCAACAGACTGGGTAGTCCCCCGGTCCACCATGTCACAGGGCTGCAATTGACAACAAATATAATTACAATGTGGCATATGGACCGCTTTCCCAAACATGTCTTTCTGGTTTCTTGTTTAGCTTTGTGTTTTATGGGAATGTCATCAACGTGAGATAACTGTCAGAATGACCGAAAAGTTTCGAGTCTATTTTAACCACCACAGTGCGCTTGGGATGGTGTAGTTTTGTTTTTGCGTTTTTTGTTGCACTGAGTGATTGTTATTGTTGTATCATCAGCAGAGAAACGGAGGGGTGGGATTTCACAGTTATGAGCAGCCAGGTTGCCTTGCTAAGATGTGAACGGCGCTGGTGTGTATTACCGGGTCATTTGACTGCTACTGTCGTTAGAGCCGTTCACATTTAAATATCCGTCATACGCTCAACAGCGCACATATGGTACACATGTGAGCACAGACATGAATGCATTTGCACATTTATGCAGACACGCACAAATGCATGCGTGCACGTTTGTAGATGCACACGCAAACATGCACATTCATGCATGAACACGAACATGTACACTTGCATAAGCATAAACCACTGTGCACGTGTGTGCATGCATACACTGAAATTCCTCGTTAAATTTGCAGTAACAATAGGAATCTGCATGATCTGCTCTACTGCCACTCCCAATTATGAATACGTAGCGCCCATGCACTGCGTATTTATACAGTATTGTTTATTATTGTATATGCACTCATATGTATCGCACACAGTTTAACTTCAGTATTTCTAAATGATGGAATAAAGAGAAAGAAGACGGAGGGGATGGGAGGTGTACATGACTTCTTGAGCAGCATCCCGTCACATCAGTCCATTTCAGCGGCGGCCGACCCGGTGCATCCAAACACAGGGATCTAACAGGCGGGGCAGTTAGTCCAGAGTTAGTGCCAGCATGATTGGCTCCCCTTTTGATGTGACTTGTGTCTCTTACTTGACAGCATAAGGCACCTCACTCTAATAAAGGACCACTCGTCCACCCGAATAGCCTCCCGGTCTCTATTTTATCTGTCCTCTGCTTCTTTTTCTCTCTGGCTGTCTCCGTCAGTCTCTGTCTCTCTCCCCATCTGTCTGTATGTCTGTGTCTCTCTGTCAAAAAGGTTTGGTTACTTTACTGACATGACCATTAAACAGAAACTCTGTTTATGTGCCCCCGCCATCTGCCAATCATTTTCTCCATCCTTCTTTTTCTCATTTTCTCCTCTTTCTCTCGCTCACTCTCTCTCTTTCTTTCTCTGCCTTTAATCGCTACTCTTCTGAATTCAAGGCCCCGCAAATCTTTCTCTGCTATGTCCTCTCTCTCTCACTCTCTCTCTCTCTCTCTCTCTCTCTCTCTCTCTCTCTCTCTCTCTCTCTCTCTCTCTCTCTCTCTCTCTCTCTCTCTCCCTCTCTTTTTCACTTTCTCTCTCTCTCGTTCTTTCTCTCTCACACTCTCTTTCTCTCTCTCTCACTTTCTCCCTCTCTCACTTTCTCCCTCTCTTTCTTTCTTTCTTTCCCTATCTCTCACACTCTGTCTCACACTCTCTCTCACTTTCTCTCTTGCTCTCTCTCTCTCTCTCTCTCTTTCTCTTAACACCCTCTCACTCGCTTTCTCTCACTCTGTCCAGCTCTCTCTCCCCGTTTTTCTTCTTGTTTTCCTCTCTGTGCAGGGTTAACCCTGCACCCCCTCTCTCCCTCTCTCTTTCTGTGTGTGCATGCGTGCACAGAGAACGTGCACGCGCGCGCGCGTGTGTGTGTGTGTGTGTGTGTCCATGCAGGTTAATCATTCCAGTTGAAATATCTTACCCGAGTCTCTTATCAGTATCAGTCTCTGTGTCACTTTATAACCTGGCCCCCTCTGCTCCAACTCTCCTTATCATCACACACTCCGCCCCCTGAGGACAAGCCCCATCCTATCCCGGCACTGCATTTAAAGAGTACACTACCGACTGGTGTGCCTGTGTCCTGCCAAGACTGAGGTTGACCATAGGTCACTCAGTGTGTGTGTGTGTGTGTGTGTGCGTGAAGCGATGGGGTTGCTGTAGTAAGAGTGGGGCTACAGCTCTTACTCAGTATACAGCTGGAGAGAGTTCACTTGTTTTCAGTATCAAGTCACATCAGCTTTAAAAAAAGAAAGAAAAGGAATTTCATCCACTTCTGCAGGACGTGCAGAGCCTACGGTAAAAAAAAAAGGAAAGGAAAACCCAGTCACTTAAATGAGTCGATATTGGAAATGCACATAAAAGTAAATATTGGGATTGCAGTCAGTGTGGCAAAACCGCTGTGAATCCGCTGACCTGTGTGAGGAGGAGAGACTAGGATTTTAGGCATACAACATACAATGGGCAGTGACAGAGAGAAGGAACAGTACAGCCCGACGGAAGACCTGACTGGGGCAGGTGAGCGCGGAACAGACTGCGTGTGTGTGTGTGTGTGTGTGTGTGTGTGTGTGTGTGTGTGTGTGTGTGTGCGTGTGCGCATGAGAGATTGAGAATGACAGAGAAAAAATAAGGGGGGGTTTGTGTGTGTGTGTGTGTGTGTGTGTGTGTGTGTGATAGAGCGAGAGAGAGAGAGAGAGAGAGAGAGAGAGACTGGAGAGAGAACAAGGGGGAGCTGTGTGTGTGTGTACGTGTGTGCGTGTGTGTGTGTGTGTGTGTGTCTGACTATATATGTGGTCACGGGGTTCGTAATGCGTTACAAAATCTGGGTTGTTTAGTCGCTTTCAAACCTCCTGCAAAGTTTTGCATGCAAAAATGCAGAATGCACAATACTGAAGACAGGTTAACAAAGCTTTAACTGAAATGCCCAGTCCCTTCTGCCGATGACGCACAGCTACTATATCGTATAACCTGATATCAGAAGACAGTGTCTAATCGTATCCAGGCCGGTACTGATATTCGGACATCACGAAATTCGACACGAAAATAATCGGTGACTTGTGTTTCATGGACGTATATGAGCTGTGTTATTCATCTATCATTGCTTTTAATGTAGCCCGGTGATGATGTTGTCAGCTCCAATTTCTAAAGTGTGGCTTATCCGCGACAGGATCATAAAACAATATAAAATCAGGACACAGTTAATTGCGGTAGATGTTGAAATGAAGCTGAAAGTTCGCTGTCCTCCTCCTCCTCAACAGCCAACAGCCCCTTGCCGTGCATCTCGTGCGCCCTGTGTCATGGTGATGATGGCGTGGCAGATTACATGATAATTGTCTGGACACCCCCGACGGGCCCTGTGCTAATAAAAAGGCCCGCGGAGCCTTTAGACGCCACATTTTACATACTCATATGTACAGCTACAACACATCGTGGTAGACACAAAACAATAAGGCTGTGTAGCCAATCACAACACCATTTCAAATTGATCATACGAAAACAAATCAAATTATTGGAAACAGGTTCACTAATTCGTTTCACGTGATTATATTTATTTACCTATTTGTACTTTTTTTTCTCTCGCTTGCGTGTGCGTGGGTGCGTGTGTGACCTGCTCATCCGCCAAACCTATCTAGTGAACCTCCGTCTCACTGTGACCTTTGGTCCGTGACCTTTGGGTTCGCATGTACAGCTCCGTCGCCTCTCCACCCGCTGAGCCGCAGGTGAAGAAGCTGTTGCCTGGAGTCAGGCCACAAGAAGAGCGACCCAGATGCTGCAGCGTCAGGCCCCAAAATGACTAGAGAAAGCAGCCGTTCATTATCTTATATACCTAACGTGGGCATGCAGATGCAACATGTTGTTCTCCCCCTGGTCCTGTTGGTGGGGAGCGGCCCCATGCCAGCGAAGCAGCTCATCACCTGCAGCTGAACTGTCAGGTTACAAACTCAGCCGTCAAGCTGAACAGCTCAGTTTAAAAGGAAGGTTTTCTCTCCTATAACTTCAGTACTGTATGAGTACAAAATACAGCATCGTCTAGGTACCATACATTTTTATTTTATTTTTTCTTATCAAAGTGTAGGCCTGCAGAGGGTACACCTAACCCATCAAGTGTCGATTATGTGGAATTTCTTACACACACACACACACACACACACACACACACACACACACACACACACACGACACATTTCCTCTCGCATTTTTCCTCCATCACCAGGTGTTTATCATAAAAATGTGATAGCCCTGTTGAAAGACAGGATTGAAAGAAAAGCCTGAAAGAGAGACAAAATTTAACAAAAAGAGTGAAATAAAAAAGAAAATACTTCACAGGTGTTTTTGTTTCAAATTTGTGTTTGCGCCTAAAAACGTTTTTTTTTTCCCTGCGGCCCTATTTTCTCTCACCCTCGCTTCCACGTGGGCCTACCTGTCGCGTCGACTTGACTCGCGCCGGAGTCCGTCCGCGCCGCAGTTGCATCACCCCGCTTGATTGCCTCATTATCCCTCCGCTGTTACGAGTCCGTCATTAACGGCGATGAACAGCTGAAGATGTCGGGAGAGCGGAACCGGGCCGTTCAGGAGACGGGCGTCCGTCTCCGCCGCCCATTGGACGGCGGCGCGTGACGTAGGGAGACCGTACGCTCCGCCGATTGGCCGGAGCCTCCGTGTCGGCGCGGAGTAAACAAAGCGGCGAGGAGGAGAGCAGGCTGAACTCCACATCCCATCCCCAGCCCGTCCGACCGAGACAGCGAGTCCGACTTCACGCCGAGGAGGGGCCGGCGCCGCGTCTGTAGTCGGCGAGCCTGAGAGAAAGTTGCACTGACAGTTGGTAAACTCCACTTTTGTTGAGAGGCGACTCTTAAAGATTTGGTGTTGGGGGGGGGGAAGATCAGACCGCCGCTGCCTTCCTCGATCACCATCCTCTGATATACCAACGCTGCCCGAGCAGATTTTTATCAGTTTATTCATTATAGCCTACTGGGAAAGACAAGAGTGAGACACCCATTTATGTCAGCGGGCAAAGCTTCGCGGCGAGACGTGCAGGGTGCTAACTTTTGCAGATACGCAGTTTGCAGCTTTTTTTGCGCGAAGAGCAAACGTTTTAAATTGGGTTGATCATGCTGTAATTCAGCGCAATTCCTACAACCTGTCTGTCATGGCTTTTATGTGGCCTGGCTGTCCGACGGCGGTTTAAACTGAAAAAAAGAGGTCGCAGCAACGGTTTCGTTCGGCGCGTGCGGGGATCTGGGACAGAGACAGACAGTGAGACACAGAGAGAGAGACACAGAGAGAGAGAGACAGAGAGACAGAGAGAGAGAGAAAGTAAAAAAGTCGCCGGCGTGAGAAGTGTGCGTCCCTCTCCCGTCCAGGTGTCCCGCCGGACGGTGCGGAGTCCTCCGCTCAGGCCGGCAGAGCTGTCATGCTGCCCAAAGTCGAGACGGAATCTCTTGGACTCGCTCGATCGCATGGGGAGCAGGGGCACATGCCAAGAAACATGCAAGGTAAGACATCATGTGCTTTAATTCGTTCATTTAGGGTACGGACTACTTCTGGGAATACGGACTATGAGCGATTATAACGATTTTAGTAGCTAGCTAAGTCGGACACATGGAGTGCAGGCTGTGTTATGGGACGGTGTAGGTGCGCGGACGGTGCGGCGTGCGTAATAGTGGATAAGGAGAGCGCAGCGGCCATGGGCAGAGCAGCGCACCGCGCACTTTCTGATTTTAACGCTTTTGTTTGGTGGTGTTATAATCGATTATTTACCCCCCCCCCACACACACGTATCCCCAAAACAGAAATGTCCGTTGCAACTTTGTGCATGCAAAGAGGCGGCGGTTATAGCTGTCACGTTCTCCAAAACAGCGCAAGTCTTAATTATACAAATGTTTGGTTAAAATTCGCAAACTAAACGAATAAAGCCCACTTAAAGAAAAGCCATCTGACACCGTTTAACCGCACGTGTGGACGCTTTAGGCTAATTCTGCAATTATTTGGTTAGCCTAAATCCGTTATGTGTAACCGGTCAATCGTTAACATGGTTTATTACCATTTTTGTTTTTTGTTTTTTTTGTTTTTAGTTTTTTTTTGTCTGCTTAGCAATGTGTTGAGTTTAGTCACAAACTCAAATCGATGTATAGTGATGCACAACAAACTTAAAACATACTCTAGTATTATATTTTATACAGGGTTTATGCGATTCCCCCCCCTTTTTTTTTACATTTGTTTCTTGATTGAAATTTCTACAAATCCGACATCAGATGGTGAGCAATTAGGAATCATTCCCCTAAAAATGGGGAATATGTTCAATAAACGAAAAAAAAAACGGAACTAAAATTAGTGAATCAGAGGAAAAAAATGTCTAGGCTGTATTCGCGTTTGAAATAAATATTTTGATTATAATTATATGAAACACATTAAATTAAAAGTGGATTCATTTGTAACCTCTATATTTGCAAGGCGTGCACAGCTGAAGAAGTCCCACGTGTTTGACTGCTGACTCACATAATTAATCTGTATAATAACCATTCACATACAGCAATATAACCCTATCAATTAACACCGTGGTGATAACACTTTATAGTAATATATATATATATATATGTGTGTGTGTGTATTGCGGCAAAACTAAAATTTTCTGTTGTTTGTCCACGATGGCTCGAGCCAGTGCCAGTCGATAGAGAGTTATATTGACCATGCAATTTCAGATATTGCCTTCATTTGAATTTACCCATCTCTTTTATCATTTTCACACCAATTTAGTCTTTCTTTAAAAATTTTCGCTAAATTAAAGCCTCCGCCAAATTTGTAACAACAACCATGCGGTACACTACCAACGGATAATGCCCTCCATACGGCAGGTGAGTCCGGCAGGGCTGAGTGATGGAGTTTGCTACGGTGGGGCGGGGGGGGGTGTAGTAAAATCACAGGCTGAGGAGGCGACTTGTTGCGCTTCAGCATCACCTGGAATGACCGACCCTATCAACACCCTGCCCATCAACAGGCTACATTACGTTTTCTGTAGCACGAACAAAATGTTGAGCCGAGCGGGGGAAAGGTGTGCTGAAATTGCAGAGGGGGGTGTTTCTCCAGGCCTTGAAAAGGTGTCGAGATCGCGCAATATAGTTGACCTCTTTACGCGCCCCCCTTCCCCTCCCCCTCCCCGCCCGCCGCCCCGTGCGCGCGCGCTCCAAGGTGGTGTCGCCGCGCGAAGCTTCGTCAGTTAGTGTGGTACCGACTGTAAAGGACGGCGGCGTTATTAGCTTAGCGCCGTCTCATCAGCTCAGGCACTTCTCTCACACACAAAACACAAGAGCTCTCACTATTTACGATTTAACACATTTACACAAACCTGCTCAAGTGGGGCCTTCGAGGGACGACACAGGAAAAAAAAGCATCTCAGTTTCTAAAGTCGACATTGGATATATATATATATATATATATATATTCCCTCCCTCGTGTGACAGACCGTGTCTGTGTATATCTTCATTTAGTCTGTGGGCGGTAACATTTTCTCCTTAACTCTTAATATCTTTGCCATTTCCCCCGCGACTCCACGACTCAGAGACATGAATATTGATGAGGCTCTCTTTCATACGCTGTGCCCTGTCTCTGGCGTAGGCAATGGGAAGTAAACGGTTTACACGCTCTCAAACCCCCTCCGAAATTGGTTTGTTCAATCGCCCCCCCCCCGTCTCTCACACACACACACACACACACACACACACACACACACACACACACACACACACACACACACACACACACGCACACACGCACACACATACGGACACACACACACACACAGTATAGAGCTTATACATTAAAAAAAACGTCCAATCATTCCAATGCGTTGCATGAAGCCCCCCCTTTTTTTCCCCTTCTTCTTCTTCGTCTTCTTCTTCTCCCGTGCATGGAACAAAGTTTTGTCAGATAAACGTGGCGTTCGGCAAACAGATTGCTCGCATTGAAAAGAGCCCCCTTTGTGTGCCTGTGCCCTCCGCAGCCCCCCAGTTTAAAATGATGGACTACTCTTATGACGAAGACTTGGACGAGATGTGTCCCGTGTGCGGAGACAAGGTTTCTGGATACCACTACGGGCTGCTGACCTGCGAGAGCTGCAAGGTTGGTGCATTTTAACCTTTCTGCATTCACATCCAGGGGAGCCATGCGTGGAGAGCCATCTCCTGCATGTGCATTTGGTGTTACACTCACATTTAGGACTCACACAGGAGCATTTGCATTGGGGACTTGGATGAAGTCGTACAAGGACCACATAAGAGTAAGATAGACAGGTGGGAGGGAAAGAAACTGGACAAGGGAGAGCGGATGGGGGAGATATGGGATAGGGTAGGGTGTTTGACATTTATAATGAACTAGTTAATACCATAAAAAAATAGTCAAAATGTCCTCTCGTTTCTCGCAGTAATTACACAGTGATATTGCAAATTTAACAACTTAATGGGCAAATGCAAGGCAAGGGAATTACTGATTTTTGCCAATATTCTCAGTTCTGTTACAGACGGTGTCTTTCACCCTCCATGGGCAGTTATAATTTTGCTCTGAGCTTTAAACTAATAGGCATCATCCTAGCTTTTATTTTGCCCCAGTAAAGCTGTCAGCGCAAAACTGAGGCGAAGACCAATGTCTTTTTCTAAACAGTATTCGGTGTAATATTGAGGCTTGCGGAATTGATGCCGCAGTGCACATTTCTTGCCTATGTGGTCATTATTCAAAGCAGATGTTATGGATTTTATGCTATATTATGACCTTGAGATGGTAAGCACTTGCTTCGAGGGAGATGTCAATGGCATCTCTGCCTCTGCCTTTATGCCTCGGTGTGGTGATGTGTTTGAGTGTCAATTTGCAAACAGATTTCCCAATTTAGTGGAGATGCTTTAGAATGTGTGTGTTCATGTGTGTGTGTGCGTGTACGTGTGTGTTTATGCATTTGTGCATTGCGTGTGTGTGTGTGTGTGTGTGTGTTGCAGGATGTGGCTAGGCAGCATATGCTGGCAGAACTGTATTTCATTATGCCATATTCAATTTTGGGAAATTACCTCATTACTCCACCATTACCTAGTATTTAATTGTTCAATATCTTTAAAATTCATAGGATGCACGCTGCTGCTGCTGGTGTGATTTATTTTATTTTTTAAATTTTTAAAAAAAATTTTGCTACCAAAAGACTCCAGTTCTCTACCATCTGTTAGAAAATCTAGGTATAATTCCTTCCCGATTCATCCTGTTGATCATTTTGTAAAAGTAGGTGTCTCTTTTTTTCTTTGTACTCCATTATCCTCATTTTGGAAGCCAAAAACTTGTGTTGCGGATGATCTCCGGTCAGGTTTTGAAGTGGAATCCCCCTGTATTTGCAGTAGGATGTGGGCTGAGTTTCCTGTCCTCCAAACATGGTTGTGAATAGGATTGCTTTCTATCAGATTCAGATTGGAGCTGCGGTTGGGTAGCCAGTGGAAGGGCGTCAGTGTGTTTTGGACTGAGGAGAGGGGGACCGGTTTGGAGCGTGTGGGGTAGTGGAGCTCAACACTGAAGCAAAATCATGTGGTGGCAGATCATTAGTGCATGAGTTAAACCTCTGACACACACACACACACACACACACACGCACGCATGCACACACACACACACACACACACACACACACACACTGATACACACTTTCTATTTGAGACATGTACCAACCTTGCACACACATACACTCACACAGACATGCACGCACATTACGTATCGTGTGACAAACACACATTTAGACACATTCGCATCACCTTCACCCACACATGCGTGCACATTCACAAATATATATTTTCACACGGACACGTACTTTTGCACAGCGCGTGCATGCACGCACACACACACATACACACACACACACACACACACATACACACACACACACGTTACCTCTCCTGCATGCCTGAGTCCACACACAGACAAACACTGTTAGTTCATATTACACTGCTGTTCAGTGAGAGCAAACATCAAGCCACATCATACCTATAAGAATAACAAAAACAAGCTCCAAGCCACCCCCGACTCAAACAGCCCAGCGCCTCATTGTAGACTAGCAGGCTTATTCTCAGCTTGATTTTCTTTTTCTTTTCTTTTCTTTTTCTTTTTTTTTTTCCAATTTCAGATTTTAGTCCAGACCGACTTAGACGGAGAGCAAAAGTGGGGTAAACTTTATATCTTGTAAAAAAAAAAACAAAAAAAACCCCCCAGCATTATAAGCAACAGGTTTGAAAGAGGTCAGGGGTCAGAGGCCCTGGCGTGTGCTGGAAAAAAAAAGACGACTAGTTGCATAAAATAGAGAGGTATCTATTCATCTTCAACGGCAGGTCAGTGGGAGGGGGGGCTAAGGGGAACATGAAGATGTATTCAGGTAGATTTTCTCCTTTTGCGTTCGGTTTTGCTGGCAAGGCTGGAAAGGCGTGGTAGAATCAGGTAGCCAGATAACTAGAAAAACAAAAAACAAACAGAAAACTGTAATAGTAAATTGTTTTTAAGGCGTTTGCTTTAAGTGATTTTAGTCTGCTTGTCTCGGGAGTTATTTGCGAAATTGTTATGTCATTTTTCCGGATCCCTCGCCACAGCAATGTATTTTCCGTGGCGAGCAGCGCCTCAGAGGTGACGGCTCACGCTGGTTTCTGCACTGATTGGCTGAGTAGCCTTGCCCGTTGATATGGAAAGCTCGGTAAAAAGTTGCTCCTGACAAATCATTTACAGATCAACTTTAACCAGATACAGGCATCTCCTGCCAGCATCCTCTATTATTGGCATGCACCAGAGGTCAAACGAGAGCTTTTGCAGCACGATGTTGTGCGCTTAATCTTTAGACTTAATGTTAAGAGTTTTTTTTTTCCACACGCATTAGAATGCTGCGATCCGGGCTCCAGTCTGGCTCACATATTTAGAGCGTGTGCCGTGTGCTAAATGAAAAATTGGACTGGAAGGACTTTCTGAGGTTTCTCCACTGAGAAGTCCGGAGTGCAAGCCCGAGTGCAGCGATATACATGCAGCGTAGACTATATTTGTCATGTGTTGACGCACACACACACACACACACACACACACATACACAGACAGACAGACAGACAGACAGACAGATAGACAGATAGATAGATAGATAGATAGATAGATAGATAGATAGATAGATAGATAGATAGATAGATAGATAGATAGATAGATAGATAGATAGATAGATAGATAGATAGATAGATAGATAGATAGATAGATAGATAGATAGATAGATAGATAGATAGATAGATATTGCCATGTGTGCACAGACCAAAGGAATGCAGATTGTCAATTAAATTTGTGTTTGGTGAGATATTGACAGCGGCAGCGCTTTATTTTTTTTTAAAGAAGCAGTTTTTAGGATCCTCCTGCGAGGTTATGGATCTAGAATACGTTAATATGGCCCACCCCTCCCCCGTTTGATTTTCACTGTTGCTGCCAATAATTAATTCCACATAGCAGGTATGAATCTGTAGAACTGTGAATTATGGATATAATTTATTGGATTTTTTTTTTTTTTGGATTCCTATGCTCATATTTTTTTTTTAATAATTGAGTGCAGGACAGAAAAAGATGCTTTCCAAGTAAATTTGTGAGCCTTTACGTGAAAGCAGAAAAGTATGAATGGCGATACACTTTTGACGGTAATCAGAATGCATTTCATACCTTTGTGGCAACGCTGTCTTATGAATAGTGAGTTTGCAGTGCTGCAACAGACCGGAGCCAACTACCTTTTACAAGAAAGAATTACAGAATTTATTAATTCGCTTACAAAGTCATGAACACCTTCTGGAAACACTGAGATTTCCGTGCCCTGAAAATATTTCTAGTTATCCACTGTTAAAAATACTGTTTTTATGTGTGTGCACATTTTCTTGTTCCAAAAGCATGTTACACCATTCAGTGTACTAGCTGTTTAAAGCCTTAGTCTGTGTGTGTGTGTGTGTGTGTGTGTGTGTGTGTGTGTGTGTGTGCGTGCGCGTGTGCATGCATGTGTGCATGCGTGTATGTGTGCATGCAGGTGTGCATGCATACATGCATTGTGCGTGTGTATGTCCGTGTGTGTGCATGTGTGTGTGTGTGTGTGTGTGTGTGTGTGTGTGCATGCCTGCATGCATGTGTGCGGCTGTGTGTAAATTTGTGTGTGTGTGTGTGTATGTGTGCGCGCGCATTTGTGTGCGTGCACCCATGTCTGCATTTGTGTGCATTCATTAAGCTTGTCCCTCTCCATCTGTCTCAAAGTGTGAACGGGCCAATTACAAATGCGGGGAGGCCGGGGTCATTGGCGTTGACATCTTAATCGGTTCTCTCCACAGGGCTTCTTCAAGCGCACTGTCCAGAACAACAAGCGCTATACGTGCATAGAGAACCAGAGCTGCCAGATTGACAAGACCCAGAGGAAACGTTGCCCCTACTGCCGCTTCCAGAAGTGCCTGACTGTGGGCATGAAGCTAGAAGGTATGGCACACCAGACACCTTCCCAGCCTGCATGCGCTGTCAGATGGAGAACAGCCTTTATGGCTGCATTATGAGTCTGGCCAGTCTGGTTATGCCAGTTCATAAAAACAATAGCGTGAGCAGCAAATGAAGCAACATTTATGAATAAGCCGGACGGCCTTGGAGTCCACTGTCACAGGAAGTATTTTAAAAAGGATATTTCTCTTTTTATTTTCTCCTTTGTGTTAGTATTAATAGCTCTACGGGAGTTTGTGAAAGGTTAACCACAAGTTCTGGCTGTTTTTAGCGATGCAAAAAAAATGTATAGCGCAAACACATCTGTCAAGAAGAAGAAACAGATTCAGATAGCGTGACTTTATGTATGCACCGTATTCCTAACAGTGCAACAGTTTGGCATTATTAAAGCGGAGCGGTGGGGAGAAGAGTCTGCATGCTGATGGTGACATCACATCCCCAGAGTGGTTCGTTTTATAAATTGGCGGCTTCTGAACTTCACTCGTTCGTTAAAAAAAAAAAAGTGGCAAAGCTCTGCAAAAGTGGAGTTTTTCCAACTAGAAACGGGGGGCAAACTTTTTCCATTGACTTAGAAGTGAACTCGTTTTTTTTTTGTTTTTTTTTGGAAATTAAGCCCTTTTTCAAAAAGGGCAAAACTCTCCCTCCGCTAATTTGCATTTGAAGGGTTTCATTCTTAAACATGAGATTCACTGTTTGAAAAACCTGGAAACCGGTTCTGACAAAATGATTGCTGGTGAGACGTTTCGGCTGCATAGTGAATGTTATTAAAGTCATCAGCCATTATTGGCACTTTGCTGTAGACATCTTAAGAGCATGTCATTGTCTGCTGGGGGGGGTGGGGGGGTACTGTGTATATCGAAATATTTGTTTTCCGAAGCGGATATGGTACATTTTGGAATAAAAGCCTCGCATTTCTGTCGGCGTGATGAAAGCCAGCAGGGCACCAAGCGATGCCTCGGCAGACGGAGTCAGTGCGGACGAGGCTGAGGGGTTTGGCTGTCCGCTGCCGTGCGCTCTGACGTGCCAGACCGAGCGGCGGATAGATTGTTCAGCTTGGCGGCGGGGTGAGAATGGTAACGATGATACTTTTGGCCGGCCGTTTCGAGGCCTCTTTGTTTAATTTGAACCCCAGCTCCGGGGCTTGTTCAAACAGAGCCCGTCCACAAGGGACGGGGGATAGCGGGGCAACTAACTTTCTTACAACGGTGAAAAGAAAATATCTGAAATCAACTCTTTATTTTCCACACACTGGCCCACTCCGAGATGCTGTGTTTCCTTTGTTTGTGTGTGTGTGGGGGAGTGGGGGGGATCACCTGTAGTTTATCATTCCACATCGGTAAGATGTAGAGGATATGTAAGCGTGAAAGCGTACATGCTTTGTCAACCCAACACTTGACTACCAGCCTTAAAAAGGGGGCAACATCACTTGTTTTAACTGTGTGCTTGCCGTCAATTTTCCAGATTTAAATAGTAACGCTTGCAAACGGCGGCCATCTCTATTGAACAAAGGCCTTTTTTCCTCTTGTGTGTGTGCAGGAGAGATTTACACATTATTAGGTGTTAAGGCTTTGATCAAGAGATGCTACGAGCCAGGTAGAGAGTCTAAAGCAGAGACAGCCGAGCTGATACATTTCCGGAGGCTTCTCTCCTCACTTGCCACATGAGGTGTAATTAATTGCTCGTAATTGTGAATGGCCGCCGGCCAGAATTTCTGGGCCTGTCATTTTCCAGCTGATGGGAGGGTGGTGGTGGGGTGGGTGGGTGGAGGGGCTGCGTTTGATTCGTGCTGCTAGCGATAGCTTTCAGCTCGCGGGCAAGAGGGGCCCTGCAGCACTATGTCTAGCAGCCAGTCAGGGGCCAGAGGCTCCTGTCAGCGGGCAACTCCCGCCTCCCACATAGAGAAGTCTCTCCCCCAACATTACTCACACACACGCATGCGCACGGGCACAAATGCACATGCATGCCTGCACCCATGCACGCACAAACATGCATGCACATACACATTTGTTCACACACACACACACACACACACACACACACACACACACACACACACACACACACACAGGACTTCCTCGTAAACACATACATATATTCATAAGTGGCCCAAAAAGGAGGTAAAGGCCACAGGCTAGAACAAGAGGCTGTCGTTTGATTTTAAAAAAAAAGTATACATAGTTTCAGCGAAAAGGTGAGAAAAGGAGGTTAGGGTTGACGTGCTTTCTCTACAAATGCCCCCCCCCCCTTCCGTAATCTCTAACAGGGAAATGTGGATTTTGAATTTCTGGTGGAATTCCTTTTTATAGAATAATATGCGTAATGTCCCTTTAAAGTTGACCCGAACGTTAACTTATCTCTTTTCTTTTCTTCCTGTTTATTTTGCCTTGCGGGCATTGTCCAACAGCCTTCCTATTTGTCGATGAGTCTTTCGACCGAGGTTTAGTTGTAATGGTGGTCACGTGTGTGTGTGTGTGTGTGTGTGTGTGTTTGTATGTGTGTGTGTGTGTGTGGGGGGGGGGACTATTAAACAGTGACGTTGCAGACAGACACATATCAGCGTGACACAGACGGTAGTGTGGCATGTCCCCCTCAGCACAGATCAGATCCTGCTATCTGGGGCTGATATAAGAAGCCTATCTGCAGGACGGGAGACAGTAATTCCTAAACTTTAGATATTCTTTGCCACGTGTTTCATACCCGGGGTGTATGAAGATAGATATTATATATAAAAAAGACCCCAGTTCCTGCTGTGTTAGAGAAAAACAGGTGGCAGCGTGGTGCCCGAGTTGTTAGAGAGACTTTCTGGTAACCACATTTTCCCAAGTTTGATCCCCATAAAAGCCGGCGTATGTCTGAGAGTCCTTGAGCAAGACGGCCGATCCCCTGCCTGTAACGGCCCGCTATGCAAAACCAACGACTAACCGAAGACTCGGTCTGCAAAAACAGTTAGCCCGGCTCTCTATCAAGTTTTAGAAATAATTTATTTTCAGCATACATTCCAGGTAACATTAATCAAACGTAGGTTCGGTTGCTTTGATGAGGCAAAAATAACTTCAGACGAGACAGATTTTAGGATTCGGAGGAAAGGCCATGCGAAGCATCACATGAGACCGTCCGTTCAGTTTTGTCAGCAATGCCGTTTATCTGTTTTTGCAAATAAACTCTTCGACTGTTTTTCCCCTCTTCATAAATGTGTTTAAGACGTCGGCGTGAGTTATTTGCCTTCATCACTCTAATCAATCACATCTTTTTCCTCTTTATGTTGTTAATCAACAACCTGAATTCACTGAGCTGTAAAATGTGTGTTTATAAAATTATACGGCAGGCCACAAAACACTTACCTGTTCCAACTATGCTGGAGGATGGGGAGGTGGGGGTGGACTCAGTGAAACACAAGGTTTAAGGCAAAAGTGCACACACACAGCACACACACACACACACACACACACACACACACACACACACACACACACACACACACACACAGGGATGAAATTAACTCATGCTTTAACTGGCCCACCCAACACACACACACACACACACACACACACACACACACACACACACACACACACACTCTCACACACACACACACACACACACACACACACACTCTCACACACACACACAGGGATGAAGCTAACTCATGCTTTAACTGGCCCACACACACACACACACACATACACACAGGGATGAAGCTAACTCATGCTTTAACTGGCCCACCCAACACACACACACACACACACACACATACACACACAGGGATGAAGTTAACTCATGCTTTAACTGCCCCCCCCCACATGCACACACATACAGGGATGAAGCTAACTCATGCTTTGACTGGCCCACCCAACACACACACACACACACACACACACACACACACACACACACACACACACACACACACACACACACACACACACACACACACTCGGAGGTACTGCTTCATAGAGAAATACTCCGAAAGCAGTGGAAAAGCTCAGCCAGTGTTGACTCATTGAGGGGGGAAAAAAGAAAATCACATCCCGCTTTAGTTTAAGCCATTAGCACTTCATTTACCAAATGCAATGAAGCGTAGAGTATCTAAATAGCTCCCACTTGTGTGATTTTCTTTCCACACTAATCAGAATCACACACTCGACTGAGCTTCCGCTCCCTGATCTTAAAGATATTATTTCCATGTGCAAGTGTCAGTCAAACACCTTGGGTACTGCATGTGGGATGTTCTTGATTTAAACCTTCATAGTGTACCATTCTCTCAATGTTCTCGTCATGCTGCGACATACACTGATCAGCCAAAACATTAAAACCGCTGACAGGTAAGTGAATAACATTGATTATTTCATTACAGTGGCACCTGTCAAGGGGTGGGACAAATTAAGCAACAAGTGAACAGTCAGTTCTTGAAACCAATGTGTTGGAAGCAGGAAAAATAGGCAGTCGTAAGGATCTGAGCGACTTGAACGAGAGCCAAATTGTGATGGCTAGATGACTGGGTCAGAGCATCTCCAAAACAGCAGGTCTTCCTGGTATGCAGTGGTCAGCACCTACTAAAAGTGATCCAGTGAAGGACAACCACCGAACTGGCGACAGGACATGGGCGCCCAAAGCAAATTGATGCGCATGGGGAGCGAAGGTTAGCCCATCTGGTCCAATTCCACAGAAGCGCTACTGTGGCTCAAATTGCTAAAAAAGCTAATGCTGGCTATGATAGACAGGTGTCAGAATACACAGTGCATCACAGCTTGCTGCGTATGGGGCTGCATAGCTGCAGACCAGTCAGAGTACCCATGATGACCCCTGTCCACCGTCAAAATCTCCTACAATGGGCATGTGAGTGTCAGAGCTGGACCATGGAGCAATGGAAGAAGGTGGCCTGGTCTGATGAACCATGTTTACTTTTACATCATGTGGACGGCCAGGTGCATGTGTGTCATTTACCTGGGGAAGAGATGTTACCAGGATGCACTATGGGGAGAGAGCAAGCCGGCGGAGGCAGTGTGATGCTCTGGGCAATGTTCTGCTGGGAAACCCTGGGTCCTGGCATTCATGTGGATGTTACTTTGACACGTACCTCCTACCTAAACATGATTGCAGACCATGTACACCCCTTCATGGCAACGGTATTCCCTGATGGCAGTGGCCTCTTTCAGCAGGATAATGCACCCTGCCACACTGCACACATTGCTCAAGAATGGTTCGAGGAACATGACAAAGAGTTCAATGCGTTTGCCTTGGCCTCCAAATTCCCCAGATCTCAATCCCATCGAGCATCTGTGGGATGTGCTGGAAAAACAAGTCTGATCCATGGAGGCCCCTACTCACAACTTACAGGACTTACAGGATCTGCTGCTAACTTGTTAATGATACCAGATACCAAAGGACACCTTCTGAGGTCTTGTGGAGTCCACGCCTCAGTGGGTCAGAGCTGTTTTGGCGGCACGAGGGTGACCTACACAGTATTAGGCAGGTGGTTTTAATGTTTTGGCTGATTGGTGTGAGTTGCTCAGTGAGGCAGAATCAGCCATTTGAATAATTCTTAAAAATGGAGGATTAGAAACTTGAAACGTTTTGCTTGAACTGAAATATACACCCCTTGTAAAGCACTTTGACTGCTTTATCGACTAGAAAATCGCTAAATAAAAGCAGTCCATTTACCGTTCGCTATTTAAAAAAAAAATGAAACTTTCGCTCTCAAAATAAATGATAACACAAAGTTTAATTGAATCGGAGTTGTGGCGCTTTTACATAAAGGAGAGTGTGTTCCCAAAGCCCCTGGCTGATGAAAAGCCATTTCTTTGACAGACCAGATATCAGATGACATTGTTG
>JAJHIY020000933.1:8197500-8200000 GCA_022114975.2 Lampris megalopsis | reverse complement strand
GTGTGTGTGTGTGTGTGTGTGTGTGTGTGTGATTACAAATCTCCATAGAGTCTCTCAAACATCTCCAAGCTCCCAGCATGCTAGACCAGCTTGCTCGTCAGAGAAAGAGAGAGACAGAGTGAGAGAGAGAGAGAGAGAGCGAGAGAGCTAGGAAGAGAGTGAGACAGGGAGATAATTAACCATAAATAATTAACATGTGGGGGGGGGACTGGGAGACACCAGAGCAGGAGCCTGGGTTTCCCCGTGGCAGCAGTCTGCTCATACAAGACGTTCATACATGCCCAGTGCGTTCTGAATGCCTTCATTAGACAGACCCATCGCACAGAGATGTTGTGATCCTCACCACAGGACACTCACTGCAATGGGAAGGGGTGAGGTGCGCAATTATAGGACGTGAGGATGATGGATACATTCAGTTAGTTTGCGAAATAAACCCCAATTTTAAAGTTGTTATCGTGTAACACCATTTTTTGATTTTGTGAACATGTGATTTTGTGCTTTTAGATTTTTTTTTGTGGTTTTATTATGTGCCAGGATGGGAGGGGGGGCCCTCAAATTGGATATGATGGTATATTTATGATGCCACATTCACGGGATCTTTACCAGCCAGGACTGAATCCTAGTTTACTCCCTGAAAGATGTCTTCCAAAGTGGTTGGGGGTCGATAAACCTTACCCGAACTGAAGAGTGTGTGACAAACTTTAGTTTGACCGGGAGTCAGCAATTCTCCTGGCATGCGTTATTCTTTCGTGATTTCATTTGCTGTGAACCCTGCCAGAACGTGCTCTCCTTTGTTTCTCTTACTCTGCCTTCCTACTGATCTAATCCAGAGACAACAAAACGATTTTGTCTTGCTTGGAAAAGCAAGGAAAAAACAGCAACAAGTACAGTTTCAGTGCAAAATACAATGCAAATATGTCACAAAACCGAACTGTTCCACAGCCCTATTTAAAAAAAAAATTTTTTTTGCTTCCCCACCCCCCCTTTTCTCCCCAATTATACTAGGCCAATTAACCCCACTCTTCCGAGCTGTCCCGGTCGCTGCTCCATTCCCCTCTGTCGATCCGGGGAGGGCTGCAGACTACCACATGCCTCCTCCGATACATGTGGAGTCTCCAGCTGCTTCTTTTCACCAGACAGTGAGGAGTTTCACCAGGGGGATGTAGCATGTGGGAGGATCATGCTATTCCCCCCAGTTCCCACTCCCCCCTGAACAGGCGCCCCAACCGACCAGAGGAGGCACTAGTGCAGCGATCAGGACACATACCCACATCCGGCTTCCCACCCACAGACACGGCCAATTGTGTCTGTAGGGACGCCCAACCAAGCCGGAGGTAACATGGGAATTCGAACCGGTGATCCCCGTGTTGCCAGACAACGGAATAGACCGCTACGCTACCGGGATGTCCCCCACAGCCATCTTTTAACAAAATATTTTCAACAAAACGTGGATGTGGAATATTTTAAGTATGGAAAAGCCCTACATTTCTGACAGTCTAATATTTGGCTTTGGAAATTTGCATATCCTGTGTGGTCGATATACTTAGCCAGCTGTAATGTGTGCGGTGATGATATCAGTTCATAGAAGTCTCTGGTAAATGAGTGACTATGCTATCTTTTGGACCAGTGAAGTTTTAGGAGTTAAAAGGAAAATGCAGAGTGTAATCACCACTGGACTCTAGTTAACCCGTGTCCTACATACAACATACAACATGGGATACTTTATATTTCACATAAAAGATAAGAGCAAAAACTAACCTTCACCTGAAGTTTGTTGTGACATGTCTATTTCAGAGTAGATGTCAGTTTGTTCACGTGGAAAATATGTAGTAACTGTTTTTATTTTCTATGGAGTCCTGACAATGTCCCCTCTCGTCTCCGTTTTCTCCTCCTGCTATTCTTTCTCTCTTTATGTGTGTCCGACGATCAGCTGTGCGGGCAGATCGCATGCGAGGAGGCCGCAACAAGTTTGGCCCCATGTACAAGCGCGATCGGGCCCTCAAGCAGCAGAAGAAGGCATTGATCCGTGCCAACGGCCTCAAGATTGAAGCCATGAGCCAGGTGATGCAGGCCGTGCCCACCGACCTCACCATCTCCTCGGCCATCCAGAACATCCACTCAGCCTCCTCCAAGGGTCTGCCCCTCAGTCACCATGCCAGCCACCATGCCGGCCACCACCACCACCACCACCACCATCACCACCATGCCACAGCCCTGCCCCCCACAGACTACGACCGCAGCCCCTTCGTCACCTCGCCCGTCAGCATGGCCATGCCTCCGCACGCCGGCAGCCTGCAGGGCTACCAGGCGGCCTACGGACATTTCCAGTCTACGCGCACCATCAAGTCCGAGTACCCAGATCCGTACACCAGCTCGCCAGAGTCCATCATGGGCTACCCTTACGTCGACGCCTACCAGTCAGGCTCGCCGCCCAGCTTCCCCCACCTGATCGTGGAGCTGCTGAAGTGTGAACCGGACGAGCCGCAGGTGCAGGCCAAGA
>JAJHIY020000933.1:8182500-8192500 GCA_022114975.2 Lampris megalopsis | reverse complement strand
TCTCTCTCTCTCTCTCTCTCTCTCTCTCTCTCTCTCTCTCTCTCTCTCTCTCTCTCTCTCTCTCTCTCTCTCGGCATTACGTGAGGGACGTTTATTTCTAACACCTTGGATCAGTGCAGGAGGTTGAAGGTTTGTCTTCTTCTAGCCAACCCTTGCCGCCAATTAAAGAAAGTTGAGCCAGGTGCACCAGTTTTGAAATGAAAGGAAATGATGGCATGATGAGGGAAAGTGTTGGCACTGTTTGGAGTTATTACTGGTGGTGGTTATTTTATAGATTTTAAGGCAAGTTGAAGTAGATTACGTGTGTGTGTGTGTGTGTGTGTGTGTGTGTGTGTGTGTGTGTGTGTGTGTGTGTGTGTGTGTGTGTGTGTGTGTGTGTGCGTGCAGGTGCATCTGCATTGGCTCGTTTCTCCGCGTCCATCTTTATATCTCGTTTCTGCAGATGGATTTAATTTTCCAAAATGTTGATCCATTTTAGGTGCCCCCACACACACCCTGCCCCTCTGTGTGCACGCTGAGTGTGCACTGCTACCACAGGTGTGCATTTTTAAGTATGAGTGTACGTATATGAGTGGGTGTTATATTTTCAGGTTTGGCTCTCCAGGTCCAGTATGAGTATACATGGGTTAATGAGAGACTGTACGACTGTATGCCAGTGTATGTGTGTGTGGGTGTGTGTGTAGCCACGCCTGTGTTCTATCCTGTTGGTCACGTTCTCAGGAGAGGGCAACACATTTCTCTGTCTCTCTCTCTCTGTCTGTCTCTCTGCCTGTCTCACTCTGTTTCTATCGCTCTCTCTCTTGCTCTGTTTTCATATCTCTCTCTCTCTCATGCTCTCTCTCTCTCTCATGTTCTCTCTCTCCCTCGCTCGATAAGGTTGGCTTGGCACAGAACAGGCACTGTCTGCCTGGCACACACTGTCACCCCCCCCCCCATCCCGTGGCCTGGTGTGCCCTCCAAGCCTGTCCAAAGTACCAAAGCAGGCCCACTTTGTGTTGGCCAATTCACAACCAATACTTTCAGCTTGCTCTTCACTTATCAAAATGTCTCTTTGAAATAAAAAAAGTAAAACATTCTCAAGTGCTGTTGATTATATTGCTTATTTTAGTTTATTGGTGGGGTTAGGGTTGATGGGGGAGAGCAAAAGAAAGAGAAGAGAACGATTCAGACTAACAGAAAAAGAAGAAAGATTGCAAATAGAGACATAACTTTGCATACTGATTGGATCAGAAAATGACAGCTGAAGACTTACAGTGAAAAGGGAAACGAGACAAACGGGCCCTGACGGATAAGGGGAAGTCATAGATGGTTGGTGTGTGTAAGACTGTGTATTAATGCGAAAAGATAATTAGTATAAGTTATTTGGGTGAGGTATTAACGTACTTCTTGCATTGAGCCTCAAATGCTTGTGTTTGTTTAAACATGCATGTGTGCATATGCACAGTGTGTATGTGGATGCCTTTTGTGGGGATTATTCGCATGAATGTGTCTGTCCATGTACGTATGTATGTGTTTATGCCTATATGTCGTTAAGTGCATGTGTGAGTGGTGTAAGTGTTTGTGTGTGTGTGTGTGTGTGGGTGGGTGGGTGGGTGGGTGCAAGCATACATGTGTGCATGTTTGTGCTTATGTATACTTGTATATGTCTGTGTGTGAACACATGACATGTTATTTGTGTGTGTCTGTGTGTGTGTGCGTGTGTGTGTTTGTGTGTTTGTATGTGTGTGTGTGTGTGTGTTTGTGTGTACATGTGTGTGGGTGTGGGCGTGTGTGTGCATGTGTGTGTTTGTATGTGTGTGTGTGTACATGTGTGTGTGTGTGTGTGTGTGTGTGTGTGCGCGTGTATGTATGTGTGTGTGTGTGTGTGTGTGTGTGTGTGTGTCAGGGTGAGTCATACAGTCAGTCGTATGTCCAGTGAGACCCTGCTCGCCTCGTCCTCCTCTATTGTTCCAGTGCTGGGATGGCTTCCCTGCCCCTTTCCCTCCAGCTCCCACAACAAACACAATGGGAGAGGGAATTTAGCCTGCGATTGGGACTATTGATGACTCATGTGTTTATATCACTCTTTCCTAGCTGGACTCCAAATTCACATCAATGCAACCAACGCCTCCCATCCACCGCTTTTCTTCTTTTTCGAAAAAGAAAAGCAAAAACAACTTAAAAAAAGACAAAAAAAAGAGAGATCTGTCTCTTAGATGTAGGACAACATGCATGCTTATGTTTCCTTTTGTAACATGGCTTATATTGATAACGGCGGTGGTGGGAACGTGCATCGTAAATCAGACAGGAGTATACGCCGAGTGTGGCGCGTCCCTTTTTGAAAAGTGCATTATTGTTCAGGAATGGTCTCGAATAACACGGCGTGTAACTTTATATGAATATCTAGTCCATCCACCTGATATACAGTACGTGGAGCAGGAAGACAAGAAGCCTCTTGTGATGCTCTAACATGTGGCATCGCAGTTTAGTTTTGCCCCTTCATGGCTGTCCGGGGACAGCTTTTCAGGATCTGGATGGCTGTGTGCCTCTCTTTCTGTCCTTCTCTCTCTCAGCGGAGAGGGGGAATGACAAAAGCAGAGCTGAGGGCCATTAAGTTGAAGAGGAACTGTATTAGAAGTCCTTTTCCCAGGGAATGCTCCCAGCTGAGAGGGGACAGCCATATTGGATAAACAGATGGAGGGGAGACGGGAGGGGAGGGGGGGGACGAGGGGAGATGAGAAGAGGAGGAAAATGGAAACGGGGGGGGGGGGCGGTGCAAAAAAGGGAGGATAAACCAAAAAGAGAGAAGATGAGGGAAAAGGAGAGAGGAAGATGAGAGAGGGGAAGGGAGGGTAAAGGGGTGGGGTGGGGGGGAAGGGTAGAGGAGAGGTGAAGAGAGGACGGGACTGGAGGGGCAATAAAGAAAGGGTGCAGGGGGAGAGAAGAAGCAGGCGAAGACGGGAGTGGAAGGAGGGGGGGAGACGAGAGGAGACGGGAGGCGAGAAAGAGGGAGAGAGCAGAGGAAGAGGCTGGAGGAGGATCAGGGCAAATGGAGGGGAGATGAGGAGATGGTGAAAGAAAAAGGATCTAAGTATGTAAGTCCTTATAGAGTTCATACTTCAGCAGCTTCCATGTAGAAAATGTTCAGTTGAATAGATACGTGAATGATCCCATTGTGGTAGATATGGATCCCCAGAACAAGGAAAAAAAGTAAAATATTACTCTCTTATCCAGGGCTGCTTAACCACAGACACACGAGAAGAGTTTCAAAGTCCGGACTGACTATGAAGAGACTTGGCATCACACATTTTTTATATATTTTTATTTATTTATGAGTTTTTTTCTCTCTTTTCACACATCAATGCAAGACATATATATACACAAGGGCATGTGAACAATAAATTAGCAATGTTAAATTACACAGGGCAAAGCAGAGGCTTAGTCAGGTGCATGTGTACAATCATCTTAATTAGACAGGAAGTGGAATTGCTCCAGGACTTGTTACGAGTCCATTTTTTTTGTTTGTTTTTTTTTGTTTTTTTTTAGGAAAGCTCCTTCTTTGTTTGTCAGACTGCAAGTCAAATTGCTCCAGTGAGAGAATTTCATTTAGACTTTGCTTAAATGAGTCAAATGTTAGTTGCTCTTTGATCCAATTAAGGAGGATCCATCTCTTAGCAGAGTAGGTTAAACACTTCAATTTTTTTTTTCACTGTGATAGGCTCAAACACCCTACCTGGGTCAAAACCATAAAGGCATCACACATTTTACTGAACAGGCCTACCGGGCCCAGGCCCAGGGGCCCCTAAGCCAGGGCCTCTGTGTGAAGTCGCTGTTATTAACTTTGCATTTCTTGTTGCATAGTCAAAGGGCTTAGCCATTCATGTCAATAACAGAGCCCCAAAAGTCCCACGGAAAAACTGCAGGAAGCTGCAGGTCTTAGTATGTCTTAGTTAATATGCTGTTGGTGTTACTTGTGTGTATGTGCTCTGTAAATCCTGTTGGGGTACAGGTGAATTTAGGTATTGCATTGTTGGCTGCAAGTCAGTGTACCTGCCCTGCCGGGGGGGGGGGCTTTTATGCATCCATGCCCAGGGGCCCATTGTCACAGGCAACCTCAAGACCTGTCCAGATTCTTGTTTGATATCACCGTGCTGGCTCTGACTGGTGGAGCGCTCAACCAGGATGCGCACGATGTGAATCATAAACCCCTGCACAGTACAAGATCACATGTGCCGACTGTCCACGGTGACCTGCCCTATTCTGTGCAGACCAGGGAAGATGCTCCACAATCTTCTCAGTCGCCATTGGCCAAATTAGGTTATAACCGTCCTTTAAGTCATCTATGGTGCTTGCAGCTTTATAATGAGTGAGCAGCTAGGGCGTCCGGTGTCAGAGACAAGTTGATAAAACAACTGATGGGAGCTGCCACTTCCCTGTCACATCTGGATAAAACTCAGTTAATGTTCATCTCCAGTGGAACTCCAGCAGGACATGCTGGGTGAGTTAAAGCTCGGTAGAACGGCATGTAAAGAAAGTAAAAGTAATCAAAAATGCATGCTATTAAATAACGACATGTCGAGGATTGATGGAATCTTAAGCTCTTAAAAAATAGTATCTTTCAGCTGATTGAGTCAAATTCATTTTGAGGGGTTTAATATGCCTCAAATACAAATAAAATAAAAATAGCTAACAGATGTCTTAGAGACGTGTTCGGAGGTCTTAAAAACTCTCTACAGCTTCTCGGGGTGCACCTTATTTGAGCCAGAAATCAGCGAGATCAGGCTGACGTATTTTACAATGAGTCGTCTGTGTTTTTACTTTTCACGTCTATTTTGGCAGCGAGAATGGTCTTAAATTTTATTCGTGCTGGCACTGAGGAAAAAAAAAAAAGCCTTAAAAAGTCTTTGACTTGCAGAAAGCTGCAGGCGCTGGAGAAGAGCTCTCTGAGCGGTAGAATTATTTACACCTCTTACGCCTTGCTTTGCCGCTAGTTTATTTGACATTTTGAAGCAGCGGCACGCACGTCAATCAAGCAAGACGACAGGTCCCCGCGGAGACACACCTCGCACCTGAATATTCTCCATTTATGGATTTAGCTGAGTGAATAATGTAAGGGTGTCTGATGCTGCCTACCCTGCCCTGCTGCATAATTTCACCTCACACAACACACACACACACACACACGCGCACGCACACACACACACACACACACACACACACACACACACACACACACACACACACACACACACACACACTCCTAACTCATATTAGATGAATGTACTTTAGTGAAATTTTACTTACGCCACCCACCCAGCTGCATTGGCTTAGGATGGAAGTGGTTTAGGTTGGTGTGGTTGGGGGGTGGGGGGGGTCAGGGTTCTTTTTCCTCCGAGTCTTTACAGCCACCCCTGCACACTCCTCCAGCCATTTATCCCAACTCCACCCCTGTCATGCTCTCCTGGCGACCTTTCTGGGAGCAGTTCAATTTCAAGGCGCGAGTGAAAAGGGGACAGGGGGATGCCCTGGCCCGTGACTGCACTTTTTTTTTTATTTACACTCTATAACTGGGTGGAAATTAATAAGCCATTTTAGGTGTGAGCTGTGAACCCTGGGAGGCAGCGTGTGCATACACACACACACACACACACACACACACACATACACACACAGACGCAGAGCATCAGCTGACAGTGTCCCTTTTGTCATTGAGGTCAGTAGGTGCCGCAGCCACCCAATCACCCACCTATCCACACGCCTGTCCAACTCACACACCCCCCCCCCTTCCCCACAGTTGGCAGAGATTTGTAACAGTGTCCCTGGTCCACTGCATTTGAATTATTCTGCAAGACAAGACCCCCACCCAGCCTCGCCACACCCTGCCCCACCCACCAACACCCTACACAGGGAACTTGCTTTACATCAGAGGGTAAGAAAGGAAATGCATAGAGAGGGAGGGAGAGGAGTTTGACTGGCCATTGTCAGGCGAAGAAGAAGAGCGTTAAAGACCGTGAATATGAAGGAGAGGAAACAAGAATGACAGAGAGAGAGAGACAGACAGAGTGAGAGAAGGAAAGTTAAAGGAAGAGTGTGACTGAGAGTTTACTTACACCGATGGATGTGATGTGATAATTTCTGCACCTTGCTCCAGAACAAGCGTTCTGGCAGAAAGCTCAGTTCTGATCTCAAGCTAATACGCTGGACCCGCGTCCCCTCACAATTTACTGACCTGTTCCCGAGGAGGACATCAGGCTGTGCTGTCGTGAATTTCACAGGCAACGTCATTCACCAAAGCACCTAAACTAGCCCTTACGGGGTTGCACGTGTTGAGCGCACGAATGTCACCGTTAACACCGAGCGGGCTCCCTTCTTCACCGCCGATTCAACCGGCTGTACTCCCGCTACGACAGAGGAAAGACTACTGAGGCTATATGGGGAAGACATAAACGGAGAGAAAAGAGAGAAAGAGATGCACGGCAAAGTATCATATAAGTTGGAAAGGGAAAATAACATTTAAGTGACCACGAGAGATGGGAAGATAAGATTGAGCGAGACAGAGAGCCCATTCTGAAGAAGAGCTAGAGAAAGACAGGGAGAGAGGGGAAGACAGAGGGAAAGCAAAGGGAAAGGTGGTGGAGTGGAGAGGAGGGGGTAAAGGGGAAGATGAACAAGGGCCGTGAGAGGCATTGGCCAAGGGCAGGGGGGGGAGTGCGGTGAAGGACGGCAGGAGGAAGAGGAGGGGGGGAGGTGAAGAGGGAGAGGAGGAGGAGGTGGCGGTGGTGGTGGGGGGGAACAGGTGGAAGGTTAATGGGCCTGGAGCGGATCCACCAGACGCTCTTGGGCTTGATATATGGGCCCAGGGACTGGCGCGGGGCGTAGGCTTTCAAAGATATATTATTTCATTTGAGGAGCAGCACCATTCTGGTCAACCCCACCCCACCCCCACCCCACCACCCCCTAACACCCCACATTTGTCCGCTGATAGATGATACCCCCCCCACACAACACACACACACACACACACACACACACACACACACACACACACACACACACACACACACACACAAACACATGCATGCACAAAGACATGCAATGTGCACTTGTTTGCCACACTGATCCCCCTCTGCCGGCTAGCTGTAGACACAATTGGAGATGGCGTGCGAGTGTTTGTAAGACAACCTGCTACTCCACTCCCATAGTTTTTTCTTTTCTTTTTTTTTTTTTTGTCGTTGTAGTTGGGAGGAAGAGTAAGTGGGAGAGGGGTGGGGTGGGGGGGCTATTTTTGTTTGGTTTCCATCTCGCTCTGTCTCTCTTATTTCTCGGTCCTCCTCTCGAGCCTCCCCTCTTGCTCCGTGCTCTCCTCCGCAGTGTCTTCTGAGTCCTGCATGTGGGAGTTTTTTTTTTGTTTTGTCGGCATCTGTCGCTCGTCCCTCTTTAAACTGTCCTTTATACTCTGTCCTCTGTCATCACTTGATCATTGACCTGTTCATCCCCCTCTTTACTGTCCGTGGTCCATTTCTTTCTTTGGTTATTTCTTTGGTTCTTTCTTTCTTTCTTCTTTCTTTTTTCTCCCCCCCCTTCCCCCCCTCCCCGTGCCGGGCTGCAGGCAGGTCTTTTGGCAGGCCAGTGTTTTTTTAAGGTTGCTATTTTAGCGGTAACAATATCTGTCTGATCAGGATGGGGTGGAGAATGGGAGCGGAGGGGTCACAAAGCCCTCTTTTCATTCATGAATTATTGATCAGCAGGCAAAACATCACTCTCTTTTTCATAAATACTGAAAAAGACCTTCGCTTTTCTTCTCCTTTTTTGATACTACCAATACAAAATGGTGAGGATCAGTTTTTGGTCCAACATGTCTTTTTTCTGCAATTTTTTTTCTTTCTTTTTTTTTTCCTGAGAAGAAATGGAGAGACTGTTCTCTAAACCAGAAAGTCATTTGTTCGAAGCCTTCCTCGACAGGTAAAGGGGCCCAGCTCTGTTGAAGTGTCCTTGAGCAAAACACTATAAGGCATATACAGGCAATGGGTGGGTGTTCGTGTCTGCCGTCTGCAGCCTGACTCCTCTGCTGGAACGTGCACATGTGTGTGTGTGTGTGTGTGTGTGTGTGTGTGTGTGTGTGTGTGTGTGTGTGTGTGTGTGTGTGTGTGTGTGTGTGTGTGTGTGTGTGTGTGTGTGTGTGTGTGTGTGAGCGTTGCCAGGAGACCGAGTCCTGCTGTACTGCTACTTCATGTAACAACAGCCATATGAACGCACCGTGGACATCTGCGTTGTTGGAGACGCTTGCGGTGGAATAGTTCTGTCCGCCGGTGCTGTTTGCATGATTACATCTACATTCCTACACATCTGATTCGACGTTTGTTTCCCGGCGAAAGCCAAGGGCTGCACCTTTTCCAACTTTTTCGACAGTCGACGAGCACTAATCTCAAAAAAAGAATTCCCCGACGTCCCCTCCGCGCTCCCTCGGCGGCCGTAGACTGGGCTCTAAGATATGGCCTTTTCCGAGACCTGGAATGGTTCTCCCCGGGGACGGCGCGGGGGCCAGAAGGAAGGACAGGAGGACTTGTTAAAAGAGAAGATTTAGGGTCCCCCCATCCCTGAGGACCGGCAGCGAGGAGGAGACCATGGCGGGAGGGGGGGGGTTTAGTACGCGCAAAGTCTGCTCATCCACTTGTTGCTTTGATGAGGGATAAAAGGCTGTCATGAAGTACATGTTCCCCGAGCTCTGGGCAATGACCAACTCATCCTCCTTCAACAACATTCCCGCTCACCTTGTACTTCTTCCCCACTCGTACAAGTCTCTTTTCTTTTCTTTTGCTTTTTTTCTTCCTTTTCGTTTTTGGCATGGCTAATGCTATTACTCAGAAGGTCTTGCTGTGAAGTGAGCAGGTGGGGAGGGGTGTTCAGTTTCTTGCACAAGCACATTTCAACTTGCACAAATGACTGTTGATGGCCGCATGTTGGCTGTCGCGCGTATCAAACCCACAGCTGCCCAATTACAGGTTGTTTTTTTTCTAACTGCCAGGCCGCGCCGCCTCCCCCTCTCTTATTAGAGACACAGGCTTGTGGAGTTTTTACTCCCCCCCATTGTCTCCTCCTGTCTTCAATAGCTCTCTCATCTTCACGAAGAAGTGAGAAATAAAAAGAAAAAAAGAAAAGGATTGTCCCCAGACCTCTGCCCCCCATTTTTCGAGTAAGTTAAATGCGGTACGATTCGCATTTGTGAGCACTTTGGGCGTTTGGCGGCAAAAAAAGCAGGTTGCGTTTAAGTCTTGTTTGAAGACGATCAGGAGTAAAAGCCTTTTTTATTGAGTAGGTCAGGCCGCTTGTTAAGATGATGACGTGGGTGTCTGGGCTGCGCTGTTAGCTGCCGCAACACACTCTATCACAGTTGTTTCACAACTTGGCAACAGCCTGTCAAATCAGCAGGGAGAGAGAGAGAGAGAGCGGGCCGAGGGAGCTGGAAAGAGAGCGAGAGAGAGAGAGAGAGAGAGAGAGAGATGGGGAATGGGTAAACAGAGAGGATATTGGGAGTTGATTTAGTCGGCGAGGTGGCTAACAAATCAACTCAACGGCACGCTGACACCTTACACACACATATATACAGCCAGTGCACAAAACAGAGAGAGAGTATGCAGATTTGCCTTCTCTCTCTCTCTCCCTCCTCCCCCGTCTCCCCCCAGCTTCTGCTGTGCTCATACTTATGACCTGGCATTAAATCTGCAGTTTATGCAGGAGCCTTTCCCGAGCATTTCCCATCAAAACCTCGTGAGCCAACAAAGAGTTGCTCAGAGTTCACGAGCGGCAGAGAGCAGAGTACAGCGCGGCCCTTGTAAAGTATTGTTATCTGCGGGGCTGGTCAGGTGCTCGGTGGGGGTGCGGGGTAATATGTTGTCAGGAGGGCAGTAAATACACAGACAGAAGCACTGGCATTTTGCTTCCAAATAGCGCCTCTCTATAGGGTTTCCTCCTAGGTCAAAGGGGCCGAGGTGTGGCCACGGCAGTCTTTACGCCAAACCCC
>JAJHIY020000933.1:8072500-8177500 GCA_022114975.2 Lampris megalopsis | reverse complement strand
CACACCTGCCATTATTTTATTTTATTTTTTTTGGAATTTCAGCTGTATTTTTTTTTGATAGTGATAGTAGAGAGACAGGAAATGCAGGGGAGAGAGAGGAGATGACACGCAGCAAAGGGCCTGGGTTGGCTTCGAACCCAGGCCGCTGTGGTAAGGACTCAGCCTGGATGCATGGTACATGCTCCACCTGGTGAGCTACCGGGGCGCTCCACACCCACCATTAATATAATTACGAGTGCACGACTGTCACTCCTTAGCTAGCTGACCGGTACTTTCAGGAGGTGGCAACGTCAGGTGGAACTATGGCAATCAAAGAAAATTTTGCAATTTCCTTACCAAAACACCCTTTCACAAGGCCTTCACTGGAAGAAAAAAAGAGGATAAAGGAGCCTGGACCAGACCGACCCAATTTACAGAGTCAACAGCTGGCAAGTGATCGAGGATGAGCTTACACCCAGGGCTTCCCCCGCTCTTGTTATGACAAACTGAGTTGGATAGCTGGATATGGTGCAAGTAATGCCTTTTATTGCTTTCCCTGTTTGCTATTTCAACGTGTTGGCACCAAAGTGTTGTGGACAAAGATGGGGGTACAAGACCTAAACAATCTCTGAAAAATGGCGCGAAAGTAGTAGCGGGCGACAAAGTGGCCCAGTGGTTAGCACTGTTGCCTCACAGCAAGAAGGTCCTGGGTTCGATCCCTAGGCCATCCCAGGTCCTTTCTGTGTGGAGCTTGCATGTTCTCCCTGTGTCTGCGTGGGTTTCCTCTGAGTGCTCCAGTTTCTTCCCACCATCCAAAAGACATACATGTTAGGGTTAATACTCCTGTCTGTGCCCCTGAGCAAGGCAATCGAACAATATGATGGGTTAAATGCAGAAGACACATGTCATTGTAACTGTACAATGACAAAATAAAGTGGCTATCTTCTCCTTCTAAGTAGCTGCAACCACTCAGACAATAGTATGAGACTAAACATTTTTTGTAGGCTTAGCATTTTTGAACAGCTAGACAACAGCTATAGGATTGGTATTAGAAGGAACAATGAAGAGGTGACAAAATATCATCACATCCTGTCCAGAGTAATAGACTGTGTGAGATTTTGTGGCGCCTTTGAGTTGGCTTTGCATATATTCAAGTAGTGCTACTAGCCAGTGTTTAGGCAACATTACACGCGTTTAAGCAACATTACAGTGTGGTGTGTTGTTTTTAGATTTGTCTTTAATCCCCAGCAGGCAGCAGCCTGAAGGGGATTATGAATTTCTTTGCACGTGCGTGTGTGTAAGCGTGTGTGCGTGTGGGTGTCCGCAGCTAATCTCGCAAACTACTGGACCGATCAGCCTAATTTTTTTGTGTGCACAGTTATGACTGTGTGATGAAGCACCTCTCGGGGTTGTGGTGATTAAAAACCTTCAAAAAACATTTGTTCTTGCTATCGCCGCCCCCTCTCTTCATTCGCTCTCTAGCTCGCTCAACAAAAGCTGCTCTTTGTCGCTGCCCGGTCTGAGTCTACTGTGCGCCTGCACGACTCACATCTACGGCTGACTCGGATCAGGCAGCGACATGATCAAAAGTTATTAACAGAATTTCGATAATCCAAAAAAAAAAATGCAAAAGGTATAAAGGAACAACTTCCTCTAGGTTACAGTCAAAACAGGAAGTTGTGCATATTCTTGTTGCTACTCAATAAGTCAACTGTAGATGTGAGTTGCACATGCGCAAGCATAACCGGTTTCCCCAACTTTATTATATTTTGAAAATAAAGACAGGGTTAGACAAATGGTCACACAGTAAACCTTTTCTTTTTGGAAAGTGCAAGTTCATATTGGTTATATTCGTTCAAGGGTCCACGTTAGGAGGCTGTGCATCCACAGACTGACAGGCAAAAGGTTTTTCTTAGGTAATTTTTTAGCTTGAGTGCTGCATATTAAAAACTTTTTCTTCCATATTTCCTGTTCGATCTACTTGGGCAACAGTCTTATAATGGCAGGAAATCTGTGTGTGCGTGTATCTGTCCACTGATAATCTCCCATACTACTGGGCCTGTCAGCCCAGTAGTATGGAAGATTTTTTTGTGCACAGTTTTGACTGCATGATCAAGGACCTCTCATGGTTGTGGTGATTCAAAGCCTTTGAAAAACCAATTTTTATACCGCAATTGAGTGCTAAATCCTCAACTGGTTTTTCGCCTAAGTCCGAGAACCATAGGAAGGGAGATAAGCAGGCAGTGCCTCCGTATTTTCTCTTCTGGTAGGTGAAAAAAGGGGTGGTTTGTTGCCAAGTCCGAGCACCGGAGAAGGGGAGAAATGCCTGGTGAAGATCTACACTCTACTGAGTGTACTTTTCTACTTTTGGAGGGTTTTTTTGTTGAGCAATTAAGTGCTGCTTCAGTTTGTTTGTCCCCCCCAAAAGCGTACCCCCCCCCATTTTTTTTTATCACCAGCTGCCACTGCTCTATATTACAGAACCGGCATAGGCATATTTCGTGTCCACTTCTTTACATCATCATTAGAAGTCACAACAGCACAATAGTCAGTGCAGTCAGTCTTTGCCTCTGTAGAGAGGAGATTCTGAATGACAGCACAAATAATTGTAATCTACGGCCTTTTGCCAATACTGGAAAAGATTAGATTAGTTTTAGTTTGGTTCTACTGACCCTAGTCAAGCAGTAAATATCTCTGCAAACACTCAAGATGTTCTTTTTAATTGTCTTTTGTGTCCTGAAAACATCTGTAGACCAGACTGTCAGCTCTAAGATACTGACATTCTTGCTGCTTGCTTCCCAGAGTACTCTCTCATACTGTGAAAATGAAAGAAGGGTAAACAAATAGATAAATGGATAAATAAGTAATTAAGATAAATAATTCACAGCTAAAATCTGGGTTCTTCACATTAAACATTTTCATTCTATCCAGTGCCTCTTACAAAACCAGGAGTGCATACATTTGTCCTTGTTTTAGGCAAAGGTTTTCTGATTCAAACCTTTCGTCCTTGTGGTGCAAGACCTTTACTCTACCTATTCGCACATGATCGACTAAAAAATGTACACACTGAAAACACTATGTACTACAAGGCTCCATGCCACTCAACCCTTTTGAAACTTTTTTTTTTGGATTGTTCTTGGCCAATTACCCCACTTTTCTGATTCGTCCCGGTCATTGCTTCACCCCCTCTGTCAATGTGGGGAGGGCTGCAGACTACCACATGCCTCCTCCGATACATGTGGCATCGCCAGCCGCTTCTTTTCACCTGACAGTGAGGAGTTTCACCAGGGGGATATAGCGCATGGGAGGATCACGCTATTCCACCCAGTTCCCCCTGCCCCCCGAACAGGCGCCCCGACCGACCAGAGGAGGCGCTAGTGCAGCGACCAGGACACATACCCACATCCAGCTTCCCACCCGCAGACACGTCCAATTGTGTCTGTACGGTTGCCCGGCCTAGCCGGAGGTAACACTGGGATTCGAACTGGTGATCCCCTTGTTGGTAGGCAATGGAATAGACCACTACGCTACCGGGACGCCCCTTACCCTTTGAAACTTTTAATGAAGGTCATTTTCTTCTTAAACAACATGTGTGACTGTCAAAATAAGAATTTTTCTATACTTCCATCCTTGAAAAATTTGCAGCAGATAAGAATGTTTCGCCTGATGAGAGATTAACATTTGGAGCCGACAGAGGGCCACTGGCATCTCTGTGACTGTTTACCTAGATAAATAATACCACTCTAGAGTTTCTGTTCGACCAGTTGGGGATCAACCCACATGCACTCGCTACTACCTGATACTCTGTATTAGATGCATGCTGCATGCCACCAACAGACAGGTGCAAGAGATATGAAATGCTTATCATGTGACTGGCCATACATATTGTCATGCAGTGTTTCTGCAAGTTGGTACAAAGATGAAATGTGTGTGTGTGTCCGTGTGTGTTTTAGATTGTTGTGTTCATATGTGTCCTTGCCTTTTGCACGTGTTCATGTATAATATGTGTGAGCATACTGGCCCATGTGCTGAGTTTGAGTCGGTTTTCTAGCGTGTTTTACCGGCTTGATTAAGCAAATGTGTATTTGTGGGTGTGCAAATTTGTGTTCGTACGTGCGTGCATGTACATTAAGAGTTAAGGTACAAAGCAATGGCCAGCCTGTCTGGTTTGGTTTGTATAATGTATGCTGACAGCGGCCTTGAGGACTGACTTGGCCTTTGTAAACCATTTCCCACATAGCAATACCTTATTAGTGTCTGGAGCTTGTATGGTGGTAAAGGCTTCCTGCCTCTGGAGCCAGCTGCATCCCTGTTGGCCCGGGATCGAATCCCGACGGTACCTCTTCCCCCAGCGGCGGCCTGACTCTAGCCTTCTCAGCGCCCCTATTTCCTTCATTCTCTCTCCTCTCATAGAAATAAAGAAGTAACAGTGGGACAATGTTGTTATGTAAAGCTCAGGCCCTTCACAGACCAGACAATCCTGGTCAAAAGCCCTCAGCTGATCAAGATTGAGGGCTACAGTTAGGAGTTTTGTGGGTCCTTGAGCACATTTGACATAGCACCAGGGAAACCCATATTGGGTAAGTAGTATGTAAATTTCAGCAAGCTACATCCCACAGTGGTTAACACCCAAGCAGTATCATTTGTTTATTAAAAAATATTTTTCGGGCATCCGGGTAGCATAGTGGTCTTTACATTGCCTACCAGCACAGGGATCACCAGTTCGAATCCCTGTGTTACCTCCGGCTTGATCGGGCGTCCCTACAGACACAATTGGCCGTGTCTGCAGGTGGGAAGCCGGATGTGGGTATGTGTTCTGGTCGCTGCACTAGCACCTCCTCTGGTCAGCCTGTTTGGGGGGAGGGGGAACTGAGGGGAATAGTATGATCCTCCCGCATGCTACGTCCCCCTGGCAAAACTCCTCACCGTCAGGTAAAAGGAGGCGGCTGGCGACTCCACATGTATCGGAGGAGGCATGTGGCAGTGTGCAGCCCTCTCCAGATCGGCAGAGGGGGTGGAGCAGTGATCTGGACAGCTCGGAAGAGTGGGGTAAATGGCCGGATACAATTGGGGAGAAAAGGGGGGGGGGGGAATCTCAATTTTTTTTTTTCCCTCTGGTCACTGTGTATTTACATTTTGGAGTCCATTACACAACTTTGACTTGTGTTTTGAATTCTAATTTCCCAGCTTGCCTTGCACAGTATTGTCATTTCGAAAGTGCCCCTTTAACACAGTTTGCCTCCTCCCCCTCCCCTCCACCGACTTGCAGTGCCACCTGCCACCTGCTCATTTTCCCAGCATGCTTATCATCCGAGGGGACTGTGTCATGGTAAACAAGAGCAGGAGAGTTTTGCTGGTTGAGGGATGCCGGGCGTGCATACAGGAGGAGATAATAGTTTTATTCAGGCCTCATCCGCTATCTTAGTCCCTAAAAATGAACCGGAGTCAGTTGGGAACATAGATACCCACTATGCCAGCCCCCAGGTCACATAGCTGGATCATCCCTGGGATTTAGTCACTCATTCACTGTTTTGCAGAGGGACGTGACTCTATTCGTAGCTTCTGAAACACACTGGAGTCGAATATTAGTTGCTGGAGGTATCTGCCAATAAAATGCTGTTTACTTGACATTTAGCCGCGTCAGTTAATTTCAAGACATTTGAATTGACCTAAATTGAGTTGACCTATTTCAAATGTCTTTACGATGTGTAGTGGTAATCTTCTGACTTTTCGCACTAGAAGTTTACTGCCTGCTTGCAATTTCAGTCGTAACTAGAGTTAGTAGACAGACAGAAAGACAGGGAGACGTGTACAGCAATATAGACAGATTGACACAGAGAGGGGATTTGATGTCAGACCAGTGGAGATACACGTGCAGAGGTCTCAGCACCACGCCATCTCTGGAAAAAAAAAGGAATAAACAGGTAGTTAATGCCAATAAAAATAAAATGGGGAATTTTCATGATGAAATTGCCAAGATAATCTGGCAGTGAGCTCCAGTCGAGCACAACGTGATGGAGCCCTGTTTGATAAAAGTGTGAGAACAATGGACGGGAGCCTCTCTGTGTGCATTAATGTCCATTCCCAGGTGGGTACAGGGCTCGCTCGGCACCGGGCAAACAGATGCCAGATACAAGACCGCAGCAAAGGACGGCTGCCAGAGATATGCAGGCATTGATGTTGACTTCAAACTTCACCTGTACTCCAATACATCATTGATTCTCGTCCAGCAGGAAAAGAAAGAGATAGAAGGAGAGACCAATAATATCTATGTAAATGTGTGTTCTTGTTTTTGTATGTGTGTGTGTGTGTGTGTGTGTGTGTGTGTGTGTGTGTGTGTGTGTGTGTGTGTGTGTGTGTATGCGTCTGTGTTTGCATGCATTGTGCACGGGCCTGTGCACATGATTTTTGAATGTGTGCTTATCTATTCCTGTGTGTGTGTGCAGACACAAGCGTGCGAGCACATATGTGAATGCATGTGGTGTGTGTGTGTTTGTGGGTGTTTGAGTGTGGGTATACACGTTTCCCCCCTCTGTGGCAACCCCCCCCCCAAAAAAAACATGATTCCCTACGTTCATTAAGGCTCCACAGAAGGAGATTCCATTAATCTGTTCATTAGGCCACATCAAAAATGGAAGTACTTATTAAAATCAGATCCAGCTGTGTAGTCTCGTTAAGGCCCGCCGTACCCACCAACCTTAACAATGCTCATGGCACTAGACCAAAACCCACCATAAATAAAAGGATGGGGGGGGAAAATTTTTTTTTACTACATTTGGCTTTTCTGGCTCAACACGCCATTATCATTGCTCTCCTCTTAGTGGGGGTTGATGAATAAACATTACTTTTATCGGCGAGCGTCTGAATGCATCGTTCCCAATTAATTTACATTTGCCCAGAAATGGGGGGAATCTCTGTTCTTAATCAGTATGTTTTATTTTCTCAATTTCCCCCAAGTCTTTTCTCATTCTCCCATTCCCTGTTTGGCACTTTCAGTCCATCTCTCTCTCTCTCTCTCTCTCTCTCTCTCTCTCTCTCTCTCTCACTGGAAAATCCATTAATCTCAGCTGGTGGTTTTGAACAAAAGCTATGGGCTAAGCGATTGATCTGGGCATTGATCCCACTCGCCTGAATGATCATAAAGGTGTTAAATTGGTTTCTTGGAGGATATGTATTTTTCATCGCTGGCCGCTGCAAGTTGAAGAAGAAGTTCCTACTTGGGAAAAAAAAAAAAAAAGAACACTGGTATTGATATTGAAATATTAAAAGGAGCACACCTTGAAATCTAGCCTTAAATGTGGGCTTTGAGGCCAGTTTGAGGCCATCTCTGGAGACAATGTTGTGTGTGCCAACATGAGGACTAACAAGCCAAAGCCGCATCGCAAATGTCCCACCATGCCACGGGCATGTGGAGACTCGGGCCCTTACAAGAGCCTGCGGTGGTAGCCATTGGAAAAGATCGCCCTCGCTCTTTTATCCTGTGTCAATCCTCTGTCAACACCGGTAATTGTGAGCGCTGATAATCCTTTCTTGAATCTTGCAAGAGGATAAAAGTACATAGAAGAGATGTATATTTTAACAGAGACAGCAGGAGGACAGCATCGTTTGCAGTGGGTCCCTTTCTGAGCTGCATGTGTCTGCACGACTGTTTGGGATGATTAATAAGCAAGCGGCATTGCTTTTTGTTGTATGGCTGCTAACATCACTGGAAATCAGATGCACAAGTTCACACAATCTATAGAAAATCTAGACAACTGCACAGTTGTTGTTTTTTTTCCCCCTCTTTTTCTCCCCAATTGTACTTGGCCAATTACCCCAACTCTTCCGAGCTGTCTCGGTCACTGCTCCGCCCCCTCTGTCGATCCGGGGAGGGCTGCAGACTACTACATGTCTCCTCTGATACATGTGGAGTCGCCAGCCACTTCTTTTCACCTGACAGTGAGGCGTTTTGTCAGGAGGCCGTAGCACATGGGAGGATCATGCTATTCCCCCCAGTTACCCCTCTAACCTGAACAGGTGCCCTGACCAACTAGAGGAGGCGCTAGTGCAGTGACCAGGACACATATCCACATCTGGCTTCCCACCCGCAGACAAGGCCAATTGTGGCTGTAGGGATGCCCGACCAAGCCGGAGGTAACACGGGGATTCGAACCGGCGATCCCCGTGTTGGTAGGCAACGGAATAGACCGCCACACTACCCAGACACCCCTACTGCACAGTTGTTTACAATAGAGTTGACATCGATAGCACTGGAAATACTATATTTACAACTGGCTGTGTGTGTCATCTTATCTACACACTCCATGATAATGTGGCGTGATAAGAGCTAAACAACCGATGATATTAGCCATTTTATTGCTTTCAGCAGACTATAATTTTGAACTTTGTAGGGTCATATATCCTGAAGATTCAAATTGGGAGAGGCTGTTGGTGATGTTGGTGGTCAATGAATAACAGCAGTGGAATATTGGCCCGATCCAAACACTGCCCTGAGATGGTACTCAAGAGGTATCGGCAAGAAAACAAACGCCAACAAATGTTCGAGGGGACATGGTCGACCCCTTCATGCCACAGACTGCGTATTATCTTAGCGAGCAGACAGCGGATTTTGTAAGATCAGATCAGGCTCGGCGGGCACTTGTGTTGCTCACTTGACAGAGTAAAGGAAGGGCATGTCAGGGAAACAGCTCGTGTCGCTGGCACTTAAAAGGTCAATGAACTGAACCTCAACCCTTATCCCGCCCCCGCCCGTCTCCCGAACCCCCCCCCCACCCCACGCCTGTCTGTCTGTCCCCCGTGTCTGTCATCGGCGCTTCGTGTCAGGCGGGTGTCCCCTTGCCCTCCTCCCCGACATCCGCTTTTGATGACCCGGGCCCCTTGTCAGAGAAATGGCTTCCAGGCAGGCAGAGCGAAGACAGCCCTTTGATGAGGACCCCGACACTCGCCAACACTGCTGTCATGAGGGGAGGGAGGGGGGACTTGTAAGTGCATGGGTCCCTCCACCCCTTCCCTTTACACACTCACACACACACACACACTCCCGTGGTCCTTAGTGTGGAGAGAGAGAGAGAGAGCGAGAGAGAGATGAAGGAGAGGGTGGGGGGTGTAACACACAGTAAGGGGCACTCTTTCTTGCCTGCCTGCCTCACTCTCTGATGATTTTAATGATGGCATTTGAATTTTGCTCTTGTGCTGCCCTCAAGACGTCTCCAGACCAGGAGCATGGAAAAAAAGAAGACAGAGAGCAAAAAAATAAAAAATAGCGGAAGACAGAGCATCTCCCACCCTGTGAGAAGTAGTAGGAAAGGTCACAGTACACTTTGGTTCCATTTTGGTGTTGTTCTCCATTGATAAAAGTGGAATGGAAGACATAGGTCATTCCAAAATTTGACAATTCCAGGATTTCACTTTCCATGTTTCAGACTTCCGATGCATTAGTGTGTTGTACCAAACCATACAGTGTACGGTTTTCTATTATTTGCTGTTTACAGTTTAGTTTGGCGAATAGAAGGAAAGTGTGGTCCTGGCCTCATGTCAGGTGTTGCTGATAGGGTTACACTGATGTCTTCTGTATACACACACTGCACCAGCTCAGCATGCCAGTGCAAAACAGATGGGTGCTGATAATGCACCATACCCAAAGCATGTTGGATACTGGTACAGATAATTTAGGTAAAGATTGGTGAAAGACATCAACTGTCGTTGAAAAAAAAAAAGAAGCTATAACCGGGAAGCCCCGAGGTTTACTGCTACAGGAAGGTGTATGATTGGACTCTGCTGACATTATGATACTGCCATTGTTATGTCTGCCTGCAAAGTAAACAGATGCTGAGCCAGCCATAACAGTCCCAGTCAACAAGTGATAGATAAGCTAAACACTTTTTGCTGCAGCCCAGTGGCATGTCATTCAAGGTAATAAAGTATTTGACGCTTGCTTGCACAGCAATGCTGTTATTGACAAGTTAAGACAAAAAATCTGTGCAAGACTTCAACCAAGTCCACTCCAGCAGTTCCGATAACACCGAGGGCGGTCTGGCGGCGGCCTCGCCTGGGGTTGACAGTGGTGTTTTTGGTGTCGTCGTGTGGAGTGCGGGAAGGTGTGTCGAGGGTGTCTGGCTGGGAGAGCTGGCGTTGGATCGGCTGGGGGAGCCTGGTCTGCTGTGTCCGGTGGGCCCAAGCACCACGGCCCCTGCCTGGAGCTGCATCCAAACAGGAAACACCGAAGGCAGTATGATGTTATGCGGAAGTTGGGCAGGCTAAGCTAACTGCTAGCTCATGCAGTCCTGACAGTCATGGCATTCGTTCCCTTGGACAGTGATTTTATTTTATTTTATTTTATTTTTAGTTTGGATATATGTGTTCTTGTAGTTTTTGGATATGTGTTTTTGTCTTTGTGTTGCACTGCTGTGGGCTGGGGGAAACGACATTTCGTTGAAATGACAAATAAAGTATTCCTGATTCCTGATTCCTTCGTGTTTTCCAGACAGCGCACGTGCAAAATGGGAATTCCTTGTTGAGGGCAATCGTGCAGCACCTGCCCATGTCTCAGAGCCTTAACATCGATCCACACCCCCACACCCCCGGATGTCACCCTCCCCATCCCCCCACCCGGCTGCCACCACTGCCTTTCATTGACGTTTCGCTGGGCACAACGTCACAAACAAAGTTCTCACGGACCGAAAGCTAAAAAGTATCCCACAACACAACAGCGAAGCAGTGAGGGGCACGTCGTTACCAGTGACATCACAAAGACCACACTGTTTGTTGGGGAGGGAAAGGGAGAGCAAAAATATATAATCTCACACTTTTTTTTTTCCCTCATTCTTTCATTCTCAGTGTGGCGTTTCTCCGTGTGCATCTGACTACGTGGTGTAATGATTAACACGGCCGGCCATGGGAACACATGAGCGGCTTACAATAGAGCGGGTTGTTCTGATGTAGGGACCTGTCGTCCGACTTGCGTCAGATTCCCAATCCGGCCTCGCTGGTCTCTGGAAGCAAGCGGCTGGCACCCGGTTGGGAAAAGTGGCTACTTAATCATTCAGAATGAAGGGATTGTTTAAAGATTGTTGGCACCAGGCAAACAGATAAAGTTTGTCACAAAGTCAAGTCAGGCACGTAGCGATGTGGATGACGGAGTCTGGAACGGTTCACACGAGAAAGCGTTCGTGTGTGCGTGTGCGTGTGCACGTGCATTGTTGGTGTGTGTGCAGCTTTTTTGAACTTTTGCTTAACGCTGAAAAACTACAAATCATAGTTAACTAAATGACATTTGACCCATAAATAAGCATGCTTGCATTAACTTGTATTTGACTTGTATTTTAACAACAACAAAAAGTCTCAAATCTTTCCATCTTTCATGAGTCTTGACTTAAAAGTTTTTTTGTTTTTTGTTTTTTTTGCGTATCATACTGGTATTTGTAAGGCTAGATCTTATTAAATGTAACCTCACAACTCAAATGTGAAGTCGAGCGAATAACAGTGAATGGGATTGTGGGATGTTTTTCTCAAGGTTTCCATCATATGAGAATATATGTTTTCATCAACCAATCAGCAGAATCCCCTCATTCACCAAATAAGAAAAGAGCACGCAGAGGGACTTGGAGGCTGCAGCAGATCAGATGTTGTAGCTGTTGTATGATGTACGTGTGGTCCAGCTCTGGTGTTACGGTGCTTCTCTGTTTACTCTCTCACAAGGTGGATGACCAGATGAAGCTGCTGCAGAACTGCTGGAGCGAGCTCCTCATCCTCGATCACATCTTCAGACAAGTGGTGCACGCCAAGGAGGGCTCCATCTTATTGGTCACCGGCCAGCAGGTGAGTCAATGGCTGAGGCGCGAGTAGTCTCTTCGGCGCTCCACGGATCAAAATCCCAACAACTTTAAAGCAGCATCGATCTGTAGGCCGAGGTGTGAGTCCCCACTCCATTAAGAATAGATTACTCTTATAAGTATAAGCTAACGGGACCAAAAAAAAAGAAAGAAAAAGAAATAAATAATTTTTATATATATATATATATATATATATATATTTTTTTTTTTTCCTCAGAGCATCAGGACTCTGACAGTGAATAAATAAAGTGCTTTGTTAAACATGCGGCAGTCATAGCAGGCAGGGAAGGGGCAAATAAAAAGGTGTGTGTGTGTGTGTGTGTGTGTGTGTGTGTGTGTGTGTGTGTGTTATTTAGCTTTGCTGGCAGCCCCTGAGGAGGTTGGCGGGAGTCGATGCCTCAGGCCCTAATGGGGGCCTTCAACACATCAGGACACTGTGATTCTCCAGTCTGTTTCAGGCTTACGCATACATGCACACGACATGCATGGAAACCCACACACTCACACACGTGCACAGCCAGGAAACACTTACACTTCCTATCCACGTCAATGATTCCTCACATATTCTACAAGTATTTGACAAAAAAAAACAGTCATAAACATGCAAATAGAGCAAGCAGATAAACACAAATACACAGGTTTCCTCACAGAGTGTGTGTGTGCTGTTCCCATACATGCACACACATGGAAAATGGCTCATTATGAATATTCCTCTGTATGCAGGCATGGCTGTCAGCGAGATGAGCGGTTGTTAATTATTGAACAGCCGGCTTTGCAAAATGTTGCTCCTCAACAAAATGTTTTTAAACAATAGCGTCAGGTATAAATATTGAAGTGGAGCAAGGGGCTTTGGAGCATGTGAGTGTGTGCGTGTGTGTGCTTGTGTGTGTGTGTGTGTTTGTGTGTGTTTTACACAGGACGATCCCCCTTTACTTACATGATTCTGAGTGAAGAAGGTCAGACATAGTAGATTGACGGCGTCAGAGAAAAAGTGCTGCAGTACTTCTAGTAAGCTAGCAGTAACGTCTGTACATGTTAGCGATACTTCTCAGTTAGAGCGACGCCGCGCTTTACACAACGAGCTACATGGCACACAACCAGAACAAAAGATGGATGTCTGGGCAATGGGAAGATAACAAATTGAGAAATGGAGAGAGGTGGAATTTGGAATTAAAGAAAGCAGAAAGACAAAGAGGAAAAAGGAGAAAGTGAGAGAGAAAGGGAGAGAGGGAGGTGTCTTCAGAATGAGGATGAAAGGCAGAGAGTATTTTTCTTCCACACACATGGCTATACAAATGCACACACACACACACACACACACACACACACACACACACACACACACAAAGGGGAGAGAGTGCCTCGAGACACTAGGCCTCCTGCTCATCTCTCCTCCCACATCCAGCGCAGCAGGCCGAGCTCAGAGTGGCCGACCCCCCCCCCCATAGCCTCCTTGCAGTACACTTGATTGTACTCCATGTTTGATTAGTGCTGCCTGGCTGTGAGGTGAGCTAGCCGGAGCCAGCAAGGAGGATAGGAGAGGAGAGGAGATGGAAGAGGGAGAGGAGGATAAAAAGAGAGAAGAGAGGGTGGCGGAAAAGACGGAAGTGATCGGGGAGAGAAGGAAAGGCATGTAAAGGAAAGGATCGGAGGGAATCCGAAAGGGGAGAAGAGGGTTAAAGAGGGAGAAGAAAGAGGGAGTAAAGTGAGGTGAGTGGAGGAGCAGAGAAGAGGTAAAGAAAGTCATGACCAGGGTAATGATGAAATGGTGAAAGAGCAGAGGAGGCAAAGGAGAGGTGAGGTGGGAGCGCAGAGAGAAGGCGCAAAGAAGCAAGGTGGGAGGGGGAGTCGGGGGACATGCAGGACCACAGTCTCGTTTGCATATTTTGGCTAATGAACAGCTGCTGTAGGCTGGGAAGCCATTGGTGAGAATGTGCCTCTGTGTGTGTGTGTGTGTGTGTGTGTGTGTGTGTGTGTGTGTGTGTGTGTGTGTGTGTGTGTGTGTGTGTGTGTGAGTGTGTGTGTGTGTGAGTGGGTGGGTGGGCAGTCAGGACTAGAGTCTCTGAAACAGTTCATTATCTCCCATTATTCTCTGCCTGGCCAGAGGTGACAGCACAGCAGCGCTAATGCCAGGGATATTTAGACAACTTGTACAGGATTACCCAAAGCACACACACACACACACACACACACACACACAAATTCATACACACTTACAGTATACTTAACCACCCGCACACATACATATGCATACACACAGCATCATCTAAACCACATATTGATACTTGAAAACATTCACACACACACACACACACAGGCTCCCAGACATCCTTACAGAATTTCACCCAAACCAAGAGCACTAATTACATACACACATACCTCATGCATAAAAACACACAAAAAAATAACCTTCTCTGGTTCCACTTGACATTCTGTAAACATCAGTGGGTGTTTCTGACGGATGCCTTTGGCAGCTGACCGGGCCAAGATATGTTTGGCCCTATTCTTTGAGCAGTGTTCTCCTGATATCACAGCAGCTACTATGTTATGCTGGCTACGTATATGTCAGCAGGTAAACATGACAGGACACTTGGTACTGTGGGAGGCTGTCAGGCCATTACGAGGTGTTACACAGTTGTCCAGGTTAGAGTATATAAGTGTGTGGCGTGGACTTCAGAGAGACCACCGAGGTAAGCAAAATAATCACTAGACATGTCTGTGAGCCAAAGGTTGGTTTATCACGAAATGAATGCACACAAACTTGTCAAAACTCTCAGCTAAATACACGTCTGACTGCGTTAGCGTCTTTAGGATCTGAGGTTTTCTAGCCTCCAAAAAGGGGTGTGGCCATGGTGTTTTGAGAAGTACCCGTCGCCAGCCGCTTCTTTTCACCTGACAGTGAGGAGTTTCACCAGGGGGACGTACATGTGGGAGGATCACGCTATTCCCCCCAGTCCCCCCCGAACAGGCGCCCCGACCAACCAGAGGAGGCGCTAGTGCAGCGACCAGGACGTCTACATCCGGCTTCCTACCCGCAGACACGGCCAATTGTGTCTGTAGGGACGCCCAACCTAGCTGGAGGTAACACGGGGATTCGAACCAGTGATCCCCGTGTTGATAGGCAATGGAATACACCGCTATGCTACCCGGACGCCCCCTGCTAATGTGTCTTTAACAAGCACCTGTTAAAAAAGGGTCATGTCACTGTGCCCAATCATTGTAACTTGCTCTTGTTAAAATTACCAGTTGGATGGCTGAAAAGGTATAATGTGACTCTCGGCAATGAGTATACATTATCCCATCTAGGTAACGCCATGTCCTCATGTGGCCGCTCCAAGCCTTGCTGGCAGCCTGCTTACATCATACGTTCCAGTGCACCATGAGGGAATATTACACACCACTTTCAAAGCCCGTTGTCAGCCCGGGCAACAAATATTCACCCACTTAAAACCCACCAATCTGCTCTCGTGCTGAATCGGTAACGTGTGATGAGCGCCGATCTTGACGCCTAAATGACAAGAGCACGCTCAGAAGAAACCCTCCTCCTAAATTTGGCAGCTTTATTTCTTTCCTTTCCAGGAAAAAGAAAAGGGAAAAAACTTGCAGATGTTTTTTTTTTTTACGGTGTGGGCCAAGCGCCCCCGCCTCTCATTTGTGATCCACCTCTCCTCCGCCCTCGCTGTCAGCCGTCCATCGGCTCACTCCTTTCAGATTGATCTTCAGAAGAACCTGTGATGCCAATGGACCAACACCCGCATACGAGTCAAAAGCCTTGTTTTAGAGTCCATCAGTGGTCTCTCACACTCTCTCTCTCTCTCTCTCTCTCTCTCTCTCTCTCTCTCTCTCTCTCTTTCACTCTCCTCCTCTTCCTCCAGTCCTCATCTCATTTTCTTTGCTCTCATGTCTGCCTTGTCTTTTTTGCTCTCGTCGTGTCTTTTGTGCCTCTTGTTCTTCCTCCTGCTCCACGTGAAGATGTCACTGACAGCACAGAGAAAGAGATGGCCATGAATGCGCTGAATCCTTTTTTTTCTTTCTTTCGGATTTGGATGGGGGGGGGGCAAGCACTTTGTCCTCTTGTAGGATCAAACGCAAAATATGGCTGTTCAAAATACAGACAAACGTGAAATGACAAAGATTGGTCCGAATGAACGAATGATTAAAGCAAGGTCACACGATTTCTCGACCAGCGTTCGGGCGTAAAAGTCATGATATGTTGATAGCACAAAGCTTTTCCCCAAAAGCATGAAATTCAAATTATCGGAGCAACCCCGTGGTAGACGTCCCCCGTGCTTTGCCTCGTGTTTTCAGAGTTTCTAATGAGTTTACTTTGTCTAACCGATCCTCGCCTCGGCACCTGTACGCCTCGTCCCCACCTTGGCCTCCATATTCATGTGTGATGATCAGCTAAGATCGCTTAACGTATTCATGATGGGTGAGGATTTGGGGATTTATTCATTTATTTACTCTCTCCACTTTTCCATGAGGCATAATAAAGTGATATTGATTGATTGATTGATACACAGGTCACCCGGGTGAGGGCGAAGTCGACTAGAGTGACATTACAGTGTTTGTTTTTACCCTCCCGCCTTTGACTTAAAGCTAGAAGGCAATAACCCAAGGCATTACCATCACCGGTCCGATTCTTCAATGAAGTTATTTCATGCACAGTTGATTTTATGTAAATTGATTGACACCTCAGGGGGGCATGGCAAGTGTGTGTGGTTGGGGGGGCGGGATGTCTGCCGCTTTTCACCAAGTCATAACTCTTACCACCTCGGAAGTGGGTGGAGGGAGAGAGGGAACGATAACTGATGGAGTTAAGTTATAGATTGAGAGAGAGATGGAGGGAGAGAGAGATAGAGGGAGAGAGAGAGAGAGAGGGAGAAAGAGGGGATGGGGCAAAGAGGTGATGAGAAGAGAGAAGAGTAGAGGAAGAGGAAGACTGCTGAGATCACAAAGGTGGAGAGAGGAGAAAAGAGTCAACAGGGGAGGTCAGAATAGGACCGTAAAGGAGGGAATAAGGTGCGGACAGAGGAGGACAAGGGGAGGAGATGAGAGGAAAAGGAGAGGAGAGAAGAACAACACAGTCAAAGAGGGGAGGACATGCCACAGGAGAGGAGAGAAAAGGAGAGGAGTGGGGGGGGGACATACATCTGGATTTTTTCTTTTTTTTTTCACATAGCAGCATTCAAGTGAGATGGGAAAAAAGACTCCAATCATCATATTTACACAATAAATAAATTCCAAATCCAGGAGCGTTTTTAATTGCAAATGGGAGCTCACAGGGACCCCTTTCCTCTCTGAGCTTAAGGAGCTGCGTGCGCCAACGTCTACCTTCCCCTGGAAGCCCGGGCGCAGTCAATTATGGTAATGAATTGTCAATAAATATAAAAATTTAATATGGTCCTGCTTACTGTGAGTGGCAGCTAAGGACTTGCCTCCCAGACAAATGTGCTGCAGCTGCAGATATTAAGTGCACCTGAAAAAAAAAAGGTAGGGAGGGTACTTGTGCAGAGAGCACATGGGGTTTAGGGGATTGTGGGAGACCCCACCCCTGCAAGCAATTCTGACCCACCTCTGAGGAAGAGGCGGAGGATGAAGGGGAGGGATTGTTAATGTCTTTCCCCTTCTTCCCCCACCTATTAATTGCTGGTTATTGAGATTATAGTAATGAACCCTTTGACTTCCTTTCAGTATCTATCTATCTATCTATCTATCTATCTATCTATCTATCTATCTATCTATCTATCTATCTATCTATCTATCTATCTATCTATCTATCTATCTATCTATCTATCTGTCTGTCTGTCTTTGACGTTCCACTATATGGTATAACAGCGTGTGTGAGAGAGAGAGAGAGAGAGAGAGAGAGAGAGAGAGAGAGAGAGAGAGAGAGAGAGAGACAGAGACAGAGACAGAGACAGAGACAGAGATAGAGAGAGATATTAATGTACACAGCATCACTGAAAGCTCCGTCTGATAGACAGGCCAAGGCTTCTGAATCTATGTACAGGGTGCATAATTAAATGTCACAAGTGAATAAATAAAAGACTCAAAACATCATGAGATGAACAGGAATCTCTGAAAGAAAGCAAAGAACAATGACGAGCCATCGACCCTTACTCTGTTTTGATCTTTGCTCACTGGGACGGTGGGGATGGAGAGAGACAGACACAGCAGGGGAACATCAGAGAGGAACTGAGATTCACTCCCAGATGAGCGGAGGGGCAAAAGTGTGGCCTCAGACATTGGGGACTCATCCACTCAGCTAAATCTGGTCAATATTTCTAAAAAAAATAAAAAATAAATGGAGGCTCTAAATTGTAAGAATGTTATATTTACATCAACTAAAGAACGTTTTAGCCATTGCTACAAACAAATTACCATCCAATACTTTTAGATTTGTGCCGCCGATTCTCTCTCCAAGCGGTAGCTATCTCGGTTAGGAAATACTCTGCTCATTAGTCTGCTTTGTGTGTGTGTGTGTGTGTGTGTGTGTGTGTGTGTGTGTGTGTGTGTCCTTGTGGCAGGTGGACTACGCGGTGATCGCCTCGCAGGCAGGGGCCACCCTCAACAACCTGCTGAGCCACGCTCAGGAGCTGGTGGCCAAGCTCCGTTCGCTGCAGCTGGACCAGCGGGAGTTCGTCTGCCTCAAGTTCCTGGTGCTCTTCAGCCTCGGTGAGTCCCTCGGCGAGATCTGGCGGGTGGGAGATGAATTGAAAAAAAGACAAGGAAGGATAGAAAAACAAGGTGGCTAAACATGAGATAGATATGAATTATTGCAGGAGTAGAGAGCAGCGCAGCGCCAAGAGTAGCACAGAGCCTCGGAGGGAATCCATGAGTGGGAATCGATAGCACAAGGAAATGGAGCTAACTGGGTGAAAAAAGTTGCATTCTGTAAGGAGAGGGGTTTGTAAAGGGGACGAAAAGAGAAGAGGAATCATTAAATGGGGCGAGCAAGAGGAAAGCGAGCAGGCTGGCTGAGGATAAGTTCATGTAATGGCGAAGATGGGGTGGTGGCAGGAAAAGAAAGGGTGGCGTAATAAATAGGCGGTCAGGGAGGGAGGAGTTTGACGTCTTTCGGCTCGGATCGGGCGTCGGCAGGGTTGAATTAGTAAGGGGAGCTGCATGAAGGGCAGCTTCATTAGTGGAGAGGGAGGGGACGGAGGGAGAGACCGGCACAGGACGGCATGGGAGAGGACGAGGAAAGATGAAACGAATACGGATATTGTATCACCTGCACAAGTTTTAATTTTATGGTTCTGGTCAGTTTTGGCAGGGTTGATGAAAACTGGGAAAAGTAGGGAACCTGTCAGTGCAGTCAGTGAAAAGGGAAGGGCAAAGGGGACGAGAATGGGAGGGGGTGTTGGTGGGAAGTTATGAAGTTATAGGGGAGCCAAGGGTTTGTGGTGGGAAGGGGAGAGGGAACGTAGGATTTTGGAAGGCAGACAAATGGTGGGATAAGTAACCCAACGAGTTAAGGGACAAGGTGTGTGTGTGTGTGTGTGTGTGTGTGTGTGTGTGTGTGTGTGTGTGTGTGTGTGTGTGTGTGTGTGTGTGTGTGTTTAAATCCCGGGTCTCTAAACCGAGGTCAGAGGTAGCCAAGAGACTGTCATCTCTGTCTCTCATCTAATGAGTGTGCAACATACTGCCTCTGAGGAACAGGCACACACACACACATACACACACACACGCAAACCCAAGCACAGTGGAAAGCACACAAACACATGGGGGCTGCAGACACAACTGCACACTCCACCACACACATGAACACGTACACTCACACACAATGGTCTGTAAAAGAAATACAACTCAGAAGCAGGTGTTCACAGATGGGCACACACTTCACAGCTGACTAAAACTATTATGGAGGTGTGATACGTGTGCAAGCGCGCGCGCACACACACACACACACACACACACACACACACTCGCGAGCCATGTTCTCTTCTGATCTTTTAATCCTGTGTTTATATTTTCTTCAACATTTAGCTGATTTTCTCCTTTCACAAAATCCCAATCAGTATAAGCACACAGATGACATGTGCATATGTGATCTAAAAATGATCACGTGACGCAGAAGTGCTCCTGGCAGCGAACGAGTAACAGCAGAACTGTCCTTTTTTTGTGGTTAGTGTGCATGATTATGTAATGTGCTTGATGATGTTTGTGTGCACACCCGTTAAAGCATTGTTAACACTTTTGCTTTTACCCTCCATGCACACACACACACACACACACACACACACACACACACACACACACACACACACACACATACACATGCACCCATCCATTCTCTCTGTCTCAATCCCAACATTCATCGCTCTTTCCCACCCTCTAATCCACCTAGAGTACACTTTCACTCCTCTACCTCCGCTGAACAAAGAGAGCAGGACTAGTGAAGTGTTCGGCAAAGACAAGCATCCTTTCTCCCACACAAACACATCGATGCAGACGCACACAGTGGCGATCAGCCGGGATTAATGTTTATGGTGCAGCGCAAGACAGAGAGAGCGAGAGAGAGAGAGAGAGAGAGAGATGGGGAGGTTGTAGTGAGGTTTCAGAGGGTGTGTGTGCATTTGGGGTGTTGATGGGGGGGGGGTGTTTGGGGCGCAGGGCCTAAATAATTTGGCGGAAGCATCATCCATAATGAAAGGCTCACCCGAGGGATGTGTATTGCCCCTGGCGCTGCCTGTTCTCCGCTGCTGCCTAGGCCCCCTGCAAAAGAGGTGTGGGGGGGGGGGCACTGTAAAGCCAGGAGATTTAAAACTGATGTGATTAACATCATCTCACATGGCTTCGGAGAGGTTTTTTTCACGCGTTATAGTGTGTGTGTGTGTGTGTGTGTGTGTGTGTGTGTAGCTGTGAGAAAGCCTAGCTATACATTGGCAGAAGAGTGAGGGAGAGGAGGCATGGTTCTGTGCATGTCTGTGAAGGGAGTATTGCTAAAGTGACGTTATGTGTGCATGCGCGTGTGCGTGTGTGTCAGCACCGTATGGACGTGCGAACGCTTGTGTACACATATAGGCACGTATGCATGCGTTTATGTTCCCATGCACCCCACTTTGTTTGTGCTTTTCTGTTTGTACCAACGCACAGAAGGCTCGTCTGCTCCGACGGCACGGCCAGTTAATAAGGAGTGGGAGAAACGAGGCATGAAAGTAGCTCTGTGCTCGCTGCTGTATTAGAAAGCCTTCTCTTTCAGCGCTGTTAGGGCAGCGACTCATCATCCTGCCAGTGCTGAAACGATAGTCAAGCATCCAGGTTCAACACACTGTGCTGTAACCAATAGTTCACAGGTTTAAGCTTCTTAACAACCATGTTTTTTCCCCCTTTTTTCCCCCCAATTGTACCTGGCCAATCACCCCAGGGAGGGCTGCAGACTACCACGTGCCTCCTCTGATACATGTGGAGTCACCAGCCGCTTCTTTTCACCCGACAGTGAGGAGTTTCGCCAGGGGGATGTAGCACATGGGAGGATCACACTATTCCCCCCATTTCCTCCTCTCCCCTGAACAAGCACCCCGACCGACCAGAGGAGGCACTAGTGCAGTGACCAGGACACATACTCACATCCGGCTTCCCACCCACAGACACGGCCAACCGTGCTGCAGGGATGCCCGGCCAAACTGGAGGTAACACTGGGATTCAAACTGGCGTTCCCCATGTTGATAGGCAACGGAATAGGCCGCTATGCTACCCGGACACCCCAGCCATGGGTTTTTGCTGAAAGGTTTGCTTGAGTGACACACTGAGACCCTACCTGCTCCCTCACTTTAGCCCATCTGGTTTGCAGTCCAATGGCCAAACTGGAAGTGGACCGAGTGCAGAAAGTTGACTAATCTAAGCAGGGCCTTTCCTAATGCGGGTGGTATCTCAGAGGGGTGGCAGGGCTCTCCCAAGCCACCATTCACATTGTTTTCTATGTATGAGAGCAAGAACGCCTTTCGCTGTACATACAGACATTTTCAAGGTCAGTGTTTCCTCACTTCTATAAAAACACTGGGTTTTTTTGTATATGACTCAAAATTTTTATCTTTCAAATTGCACGGGTCCACTCTTAATTTTCGTACACAAGGTTTGGCACAAGCAACAATACGGTGGCGAGTACTGTGTTTTTTGTTTGTTTTGGGGGATTTTTTTGCGAGAGTTTCACTGGAATTTTTTAGCAAAGAAATCTGGCAGATTCCACCAAGAAAAAAAAAAGAAAAAAGTCTTGTATCCACTTTTAACTATGTCCTGAAATATTTTGATTTGCTTTTTTTTTTTTTTTTTTTTTTTTACAAAAGGTTTACACAAACATTTCTCAGTGGGGAGCATTTACTTATATTCTCACCCAACATGCAGAAATCAATGGTGGCTAACACTAGTGTTCAGCCCAAGGTCATTCTTCGTGTGTGTGTGTGTGTGTGTGTGTGTGTGTGTGTGTGTGTGTGTGTGTGCGAGAGTGAGAGTGAGTGGGAGAGAGACCAAGAGAGAGAGAGGGACAGAGAGATATACAGAAAGAGAGAAAGAAGTTGATGGACAAAGAGTGACAAAGTGTGCATATGGTGGTGTCTCTCCCTTTAACACACACACGTGCACGCACGCACGCACGCACGCACACGCGCGCGCGCACACACACACACACACACACACACACACACATCAATCTGGGCTGTGGGCCCCTCTCTTCTCCTCTTGGCCCTGCTGTTTTTCTTTAGCAGAGAAGCCTTTTAAAGGAAATCAAAGAGCCATTTCCCAGTGCTCTGACAAAATACTACTGCTGCTAGTACTCTTATCTGCAGACCGCTCTCTCTCTCTCTCTCTCTCTCTCTGTCTCTCTCTCTCTCTCTCTCTCTGTCTCTCTCTCTCTCTCTCTCTCTCTCTCTCTGTCTCTCTCTCTCTCTCTCTCTCTGTCTCTCTCTCTCTCTCTCTCTCTCTCTCTATATATATATATATATATATATATACTTGTTTCTATGTCTATCTTTCACTTTCTGTTCATCCCTTTCTTACTGTCTTTATTTTTTGCCCAGCATTTTTTTCTGTTCTTATCTTTTTCTTTTCCTCTCGTGCTATCGCTTCTTCACCTGCCTTCGCTGTACCCTGAACCCCACCGCCCTTTCTCTCGCTACTCTAGCTCTGGTCTCGTGAGCCTCCTCTGTCTTATGTGCTGTTGTGCTGTTTATCCCTCACCCAGTGGGAGAGCTTTATCAGCGACCACATAATCCTTTGCTCAGGCTGATCCTCCAAGTGTTGCTACGACTGTGAGTCGTGTGTGTGTGTGTGTGTATACATGCAGGCATGTGTGTGCATGTGTGTTTATGTGCATATTTGTGCATGTGCAGAGAAACATAGAAAGTCAACAGGAGGTAATGAGTAAGACGGAGATAAATTGTTTTTTTTTTCAATTTTAAAACAGTGCTATAAGAACAAGAATCATACGTTGACAATTACCCATCTTTTTTACAATATCAACAAAGTCACTCCTTTACATTGACATCCATCCATCCATCCATTATCATGTCCAAAAAAAGAGTTTATCTTCCATCACAGAGTCCAAGGTCAATTCGAGAGAGAGCGAGAGACGGAGTGAGAGAGAGACAGGGAGAGCGACAGAGAGAGAGAGAGCAAGGCAGGGAGGGAGGGAGAGAGAGAGAGAGGAGAGAGAGACAGGGAGAGAGAGAGAGAGACGGAGAGAGAGCGTGAGGGACGGAGAGAGACAGAGCGAGAGGGAGGGGGGGGCGTTCTTGTTCAGAGGTGGCTATAGGAATAATAGTTGTATGTGTCTTCTGTCAAACAACTGTAAGTGGGCCTTTGATTTCCTTCGGACACATCACGCTGTATTACAACATACTTTTCTTCTGTGCCTTACTTGATAATTCACATTCATCCTGCACCTTTTTCAATCACTGCACACTTTCAGACTAGTTTCACTCCCATTATAAGATTAAGCTGCCATGTACGTAGCACAGCTATTCCATTTTGTTCCTTTTCAATCCATCATGTGGTATCAAAAACAATTTCCACTGACCATGGTCACATGGCAACAAAGATTCTTTTCGATTGTGTTTTATTGTATTCTATTCACTGTCTCAGTCTGTCTAAAAGGTTAAGTGCTGTAAAGGCTGTAGAGCAGATGGGAGGAGGCAGTGTGTGTCACTGAGTTTGTGATCACTGCTCATTGATGCATTTCATATTAACAGAACCAAGCACCTGCTCATATAAACTTTACCAACTATGAATTGATATTGGGGCGGCACGGTGGCACAGTTGTTAGCGCGGTCGCCTCACAGCAAGAAGGTCCTGGGTTCGAGCCCCGGGGTAGTCCAACCTTGGTGGGTCATCCCGGGTTGTCCTCTGTGTGGAGTTTGCATGTTCTCCCCGTGTCTGTGTGGGTTTCCTCCGGGGGCTCCGGTTTCCTCCCACAGTCCAAAGACATGTAGGTCAGGTGAATTGGCTGTACTAAATTGTCCTTAGGTATGAATGTGTGTGTGTGTGTGTGTGTGTGTGTGTGTGTGTGTGTGTGTGTGTGTGTGTGTGTGTGTGTGCATGTGCGCGCCCTGTGATGGTCTGGCGGCCTGTCCAGGGTGTCTCCCCACCTGCCACCCAATGATAGCTGGAATAGGCTCCAGCATCCCCGCGACCCTGAGAGCAGGAGAAGCGGTTCAGATAATGGATGGATGGATGGAATTGATATCGAGGAAGCATGTTTACAGGTTTTAATCACAAACAGAACAAATTTGAGTCTGGAGAAAATAATGAAAAAGCATGGTCCTTCATCCGTCAGCAAATGTTAACAACTATTAAGGTAGCCTTGCTCAAGACACTCAGCTCACACCGATGGCTGCTACCGGGTGGGAATGCACCTGTAAATGGGATGGCATGCAGGTGAAATATCACCTTGACCCATATGTGTGTTGTGGGCACTCAAATGACATTTGAAACTCTCTGAATCTCCGTTGTATCATTTCAGAGGTACCAAAGGCATCAGTATCAAAATGTGCCATCTTTTCCACCGAAATACATACTTTTTGTAGATGTGTATGTGTTTAATTTGGCATCACCACACAGCAGTGCAACTCAACCACACACCCAGTCTGCATACCAGTGTACCAGATGCAGCAACAGCAGCCAGAGAGAGTTCAGCCAGGGGTTGGTTTGGGGCGGGGGGGGGGGCAGCCAGCGACCCCAAGCTCCATAGGTCAGGCCCTGTCAGGTGTAATTGGGTGAGGCAGGCGCCGTCAGGCCTTGTCAGCAAAGAGGAGAACCAGAGTAAGGGACAGGCCAGTGGTGGGTGGTAAGTGCTCCCAGCGGAGAGAGCCAATCTGTGGGAAGAGCCTTAATGCCCCCCCCCCAACTTTGTAGTCTGCAGCTGGAGCAAGGCCAGGGAAAAGCTGGTGAAATATAAGGCTGCAGAGGTTAAGCTCACATTTGGTTGGTGTTCTGTCAAGGTTTGCTGCTGTTGGTGGATGACAGTGACTTCGCTTTTGCGCCGAGCTCTCAGACGCACCACAAATCGGTCGTGTTGCTAGTTCTCACCGAGTGGACAAACCTACATTTCCTGTCGGTTTCCTCTTAATTTTCCCCGTGTGATCCACATAATCAGCGAGTTTGATCCGAAATCGGTTTTGTTCTGGCGCGGTCACCAGAAAGAAAGCGGGACAGCCGCTCGGCTAGCAGCTGATTCGAGAGCTGCCTCAGTGGCACGTTAGCCGCCTGTCAAGCGATTAGTCGGCCGCTGAGGTCAGAGTCAAAAGATATACCCCATTCACCCCCTCCCCCACCATCCATCCACCCCTCCGCTCTGCCTCTGCTTTCAACCGCTCAACTTGCTCACATCTGTCTTCATTAGCCCCGTCTACCTCCGCGCTCACGGCCACCCCTTTACACCCCCCTGCGGTGTGAACGGCTGGGGGTAAAGTGTAATCTGCTTTCCCTCTCTCCTTCCATCTTTCTTCCAGCACTTCACGCCCTCCCTCTGCAGAGAAGTGAGATGACTTCACTTTCCCCCGGCTACTTTTTCTTAGTGTGTCCAGTTTTATTTTTTGTGGAGTTATTTTTTCACCGAGTTGCTCTAGAAATTGGTGACAACACTTTTAAATCAGAAAAAAAAACCTCTTGGAATAAGTGGACTTACACGGAAAACAAGTGAAAGTTTCTAACTGCACTGGAAGATTTTCCTCATCATTTTAAGCAAAATTAATTAAATTAAATTAAGTTTCCTTTATTAATGCCCTTGGGGAAATTCTGTTACTGCAGACTAACCCATCCTAGCTGTGACCTGTGTCGCTAGGAGCAGTGCAGCCACCTTCATGCTGTGCCCGGGGACCAACTCCAGTTCTTTTCCCATTGCCTTGCTCAGGGGCACAGGCAGGAGTATTAACCCTAACATGCATGTTTCTTTTGATGGTGGGGAAACCGGAGCACCCGGAGAAAACCCACACAGACACGGGGCGAACATGCAAACTCCACACTGAAGAAGACCTGGGATGACCCCCCAAGATTAGACAACCTCAGGGTTCAAACCCAGGACCTCCTTGCTGGGAGGCGACAGCGCTAACCACTGGGCCACCATGCCACCCAAAACCTTATTCAACAAGACTCTTTTTTTTCTTTTTCAACAACAACCCCTCCCCCCTTGCTCATTTCTTCTCATCCACCTTTCTCCATCACGTCAACCTCCTTCACTTTTCACCCCTCTCCTTTACTCTCTCAAGCCACCCCCCCCCTATCACCTCATTTGCTAGCCCGGCATCTCTCATTAACATGTTTAGCGCATCGGGTGTTGAAGGCAAGCTCTTTCCTTTGCGTGCGCCGGGAGGTCGGACGCCAATCTGCTGACAACACCACAAACACAGCAAAACATGATTAAACCAAGTAGTTATTCTCTTAACTCCCACACCCACCACTGCCTCCCGTTCCCCTCACCGCTGGTATTATTTTTGTATATGTCTCCATGTGATGAGAGAAAGGCAGAAAACACATAATTCCCAGACAGGTATGTCCTAATTAAGCAACAGCCGAGGCTGCTCACAATCAATGTCCTGATCCCTGGCCAGTGAACAGGGGAGCTGGCTAATTCATGCACCCCCCCACCCCCACCCCCGCCCCCATAATGCCTGGCAAATATTAATTTCCTTAAAACGAACCGAATCATTTGGAATTCGTTCGGGGATTGATTAAAATCGGGAGCCGGCCACGGTTCAATATTTACACCCGCTGAGACCCGTTGCAGGAGCCAAATAATGGAGCATATAAACCGCAGCAATGCCTTACGACTTAATTAAATGCAAGATAATAGGGGTTGTTCTTTTCTCTTTTACTCTGTGCGTGTGTGTGTGTGTGTGTGTGTGTGTGTGTGTGTGTGTGTGTGTGTGTGTGTGAGAGAGAGAGAGAGAGAGACCCCAGCAGTTTGGCAGTTTGCTGGGCAGTAAGTCAACAGGATGGAGTCATTGTGTGTGCCTCTCAACAAATCAATACACATATAAAGCATTGGGTTGTGTGTGTGTGTGTGTGTGTGTGTGTGTGTGTGTGTGTGTGTGTGTGTGTGCGTGTGCATGTGCATGTGTGTGTGTGTTTGTAGAATGCAACTTGTGCAAAAGGATGTTAATGACCTGTCTTTGTGTGTATGTGTGTGTGTGTGTGTGTGTGTGTGTGTGTGAGTCATGAAGAGTGAATACTCAAACATTTTGCAAGCCCTGTTGTCATGCATTTGTATGATGTGTAGTGTGTGTGTGTGTGTGTGTGTTTGCATGTGAAGTAAATCATTTCACCTTAATACTTGAGTTATGTTTTTCATATCTTGTGTGAATGTGTGTGTGTGTGTGTGTGTGTGTGTCCCACAAGGCACACACTCAGCGGATGAGTGGCTTGGTCCTACCACATCAGTAATGGAATACACGGTGGTGATGACTGCAGAGGGAGGCTGAACCTGTAAGTGTATGTATGAGGTTCATAAAGTACATCCCTCGCATGTGGCGACAGCCTGTAGTGCTTTTTCATCACTGTTTTGAAGCTCGGCAAACAAACGCTGATGGAAAAACACGAGGCCTCTCATCAACTTTTCAGACAAATCTTTTTAGCCATCATTTCTCCTCAGCCACTGTTTTGACGGAGTAAAAAAAAACAACAACTGCTCAGCAGTCACTCAAACTTTAGCAACGGATAGACAACACCCCCCCCACCCCCACCAAAGTCTAAGTCTAATCAGGTTTGAGTGTCCCCGACTTTTCCTTTCATTTTCCTTTATCTTGTCAGGGGCAGGTGGGAGCATGCCCTAAAGCAATGAACCTAATATTTCTGCCCATTCTCCATCAATTTTCGCCTCAGAAATCGAACACGGAGAGCAGTCAGCTGCGCTCGCCGGCCACCACTTTGTAGGCAATGCCCCGTAATGAGGTGCCCTAAAAGGCTTTCAGACTTTATCAAGCAGTAAAAGCTCTAGATCCCTAGCCTGCTGCTATTACCTAGCATTACTGCAGGCTGGTGTCATTAAGACGGAGGTGCTGAGAGTTGTGTCATGAGTCGGCGGTGGAAAGATCACGATCCCTGCATCTCACCCTTCACCCGACTCCCCTTTTGCCTCTTGTTTCATAGATGGATTTCGACATTCGCCCAAATTGTCTGCGGAATATCGCTTTGATTTACGGCTATCCGCTTGCCACGTCTTCCTGTCTTTTGAAGGTGTTATCACGTTTCAGCCATGTTTTTGCCTGATGGTTGTGTGGACAAAGCTTTGTAGTGGGGTTTTAAATAAGACTGGTTATCAGAGAGGTGAGCAGCAGAATGGTTGAGTTTGTTTTGAGGGGGATTTGTAGTAAATGGATGGACCGAGGCAATAAGCTCTGATCAAGGCCAGATAAGACGAAAAAGAGCCACATCATTGTTGTTCTACATGGGTGGGGCAGTCTTGTCTCAAAGAGGAGATGGAGATTTTACTACTGTAGGTAAAGTAAAAGGTGAAAAGTACTATAAAGTGCTGTTAATGAACACAACCTTAAACATAGTGCACTGATTGTAAATGGAGATAGGAGGTGTTGTATTATCAACGATGGGAATGTCAGACCCAACTCAAGGGTTGCCCATTCTGAAGGGAACCAGCATAGTCTTATATGTGGTGATGTGCAAATGAATAGACTACAGACACGGTAGATTTAAAATCTAAATGCGATGAACTATGCACCTAATCAAATAATTATTGAGGAAGAGAAAGAGTCAACAGATTGATTTGGTCTGTTGACCTTTTTCAAGGTAATCATTGCTTTAAACTTTCTACAAAGTGTGTGCTTTTGTTGAAAAAATAATATTTTATTGGCATTAGATGGTCAATAAATCAGTCAATCAGACTTTATTTGTATTGTACCTTTCCTACAGGTTAGTGCAGTTCAAAGTGCTTTGCAGATGACTGACAAGCCGATAAGACATACAATTTTGAGATAGTATGTAAATAATGAAAATAAAAGTTAAACAAAAAACTAGATGAAATAGATTAGAAAGACAGAACGAAACAAAGACAAATAAAATCGACAAGAAGGATAAAAATATATAATATTGATACTAAAATAATAGATATAGTAAAATAGAATAAAATTTTACAGTATTAATAAGTGGATAAGATAAAGTAAGTAATGTCTATAAATCACACAAAGTTGAGTCAGTTCATCTGGACACAACGTTTATTGAGAGAAACGTTTCATCACTCCGCTAAGTGACCTCTTCAGTCTCAACTGACTGCAGGTATCCCCACCCTTATAAACAATACAGTGGCATAACGACTGAAACCGACGATCGGTTTCATATTGAAATTGCCGTGACTTTCAATGGCCATGTGTACTATTCACACAGGATTTGGGAATGGTTGCATCACAGCATTGTAAGTTGGTGACAGATGTACTCTTAGCCCACCTCCTCAGTCCAAGGATGGTTGTTCCCTCTTCACATAGATGGCCTCTTTGACTCCCTGTTCAAACCAGCATTCCTCCCTATCAAGGATGTGCACCTCCTCATCCTTGAAAGAGTGGCCACTGGCCTGTAGATGGTGTAGACTGTGGAGTCCTGGCCTGACGTGTTAGCTCTTCTTTCTTGTGCCATCCTCTTGGCCAGCGTCTGTTTACTTTCCCCAATGTACAAGTCACTGCAATCCTCCAAGCACTTAACAGCATAAACTATATTGCTCTGTTTGTGCCAGGGGACCTGATCTTTGGGGTGGACCAACTTCTGGTGCAGTGTATTTTGGGGTTTGAAAGCAACTAAGATGTGGTGTTCGGAAAATACGTGTCTCAACTGCTCTGACACTCCCGCCACATACAGAATCACCACTGTTTATGCTTAGGCAGCTGTTGTCCTTCTCCTCTCTTCGATCGACTGGTGCTCTGTTTGGGTGTCTTCCTGGCTTTGACAAATGCCCAAATAGACTAACCACACTTAACCAGGGCCTGTTTAATGTGGGATTTCTCCCCTTCCCTGGCTGTGTTGGTGGGGACATTGTCAGCTCGGTGGTACGGCCTCCTGATGACTCCTAGTTTGTGCTCCAGTGGATGATGAGAGTCAAACCTTAAGTACTGATCAGTATGTGTTGGTTTATGGTAAACATCAACAATCAAATGTCCCCCACTGCCACATGCAATTTCACAATCAAAGAAGGCTAACCTGTCATGTTTTACATCCCCCCTTTTGCCATCTTACAATGCTGTGATTGCAACCATTCCCAAATCCTTTGTGAATAGCACACATTGCAATTGAAAAGTCATGGCAATTTAACATGAAACCAATTGTTGTTTTAGGTAGGTAGGTCTTTATTTCAAACATAGTAACAAGCAAATGTTATTATTTCAAACACAGCAAACAAGCAAACGTTACATGTTTGAAAAGGAGCAGGAGGAAGTTTCTACTTATAATACCCTGCCCCCTCTCTGATGCTCAATCCATACAATCTCGTTAATAAACTTGTTTGTTTTTTGTTTTTTTACTCATCAGAGTATGCCTTACATGTATACCTTGTCAATGAGCCAACAACAAAAAACCCCTAAGAATAGTAATGATGGAAATTAAAAATGGAATAAAAATAAGAAAAATAGTGGAAAAAATGAAATTACATTGCGTGTGTGTGTGTGTGTGTGTGTGTGTGTGTGTGTGTGTGTGTGTGTGTGTGTGTGTGTGTGCGTGCGTATGTGTGTGCGGGTGTGTGTATAAGCAAAAGAATTAAAGCAATAAAAATACCGAAACCAAGCGAAAAAGAAGCCCAGATAATAAAAGCAACAATAATGGTGTCCCATTAGAAAAAGAATGGTGACAACAATAAAATACTGAGAAAAAGAAAAAAAATCCCAAATAATAAAAACAATAATGAGGAAGAACAATAATAGCATCCACCAAAGTATCATTGTCATGAGAGAAGCAAAGCCTCCTCCTCATCCTCTTTAAAACCGTTTTTTGGTACCTTTTTTTTGAATTGATTTAAACTTGTGCTTTCCTTGAGTTCTTGATCTAAACCATTCTACAGACTAACTCCACAGTATGAAATACACATACTTTTGCAAGTGGTGCAAAATACTTTGTTTTTTACATTTCAATATTCCTCTTACATTATACCCACCCTGTCTATAGATTTCAACACTTCCAGCTGCCTCACCAATTGTTTTATCCCTACACTTTGGAACAACTATGAGACTCATGCCAGAGGACCTGAGGGTCTGCACTGGTTCTTACACTGTAAGCATGTGAGACATATATGCCGGGACAAGACCATGAAGAGCTTTAAAAAACAAGTAAATTAATTTTAAAATCAATATGGAAACTGTTCAAGCAACCAATGTAAGAACTTTAAAACAGGTGTTATGTGTTCTCTCCTTCTGGTCCTGCTCAGCACTCCGGCCACAGAGTTCTGAATCAGGTGTAGCTGATTTATGATTTGTTTTGGGTAGACCAGATAGGAGAGCATTACAGTAGTCCAGCCTGCTCAGTATAAAAGCATGCAATAGTCACTCAGAGAGAAGTGGTCACATTTTAGCAATATTTTTGAGGTGATAAAATGGAGATTTGGTGACAGACCCTACATGAGCCTTAAAGTTCAGGTCTGAGTCAAAAACCACACCAAGGTTTCTTGCTTGTTTGCTTGGGGTGAGTCTAAGGGAATTTAATTTTGTGACCAGTTTCTCTCAGCTTTAGAACCTGGGACTAAAATTTTAGTTTTATCCTGGTTGAACTATAAAAGGTTTTGTGACATCCAGACATTAATATCTAAAATACATTTAAAAAGGGAATTAATTGGTCCTGTGTCATCAGGAGACATGGCCACATAAAGGTGTGTGTCATCGGCACAACTATGGAATGAGATGCAGTGTCTCCTGATGACATCACCAAGGGGTATCATGTATATAGTGGCCCTAAAATCAATCCTTGGGGAATGCCACAAGTTATTTTGGAGGTTTTGGAGAAGTTATCACCAATTGCACCAAAGAACTCTGCCATAAAGACAAAAGGAAAATCAGTTAAAAACAATAACCGATTGTCCAATGTGATCTCTCATTTTATTTAAAAGATTTTTTGTGATCAGCTGTATCAAAAGCAGCACTCAGATAAAGAAGTACCAACACTAAAGGTTTATTGGCATCTAGATGTACCGTGATGTCATTGCTACTTTTACTAGGACTGTCTCAGTGCTATGATTAGCCCAAAAAGACAGATTGAAACATTTCCAACTTTGTTTGCGTTAATAAAATTGTTTGATTGAATGCATACAAGTTTTTCTTAAATTTTTACTGAAGATTGGACTATAGTTGCTGGGTCAGGACCTTCCTCTATATTTTGGGTGACTTGGAATTTGTACTTGGCCTTTTCACTGTCTACAGCATCCTGCCCAGGAGTAAAGCCTAGCAGTGTTATGTGAGACATCTTTCGCTTATATATATGAACCCCATCCACACCCAATAACATAGCATTATGTTCATAACACGGACTACATGACCCTGAACTCTTTGCCAGCAGTGTCGATGGCTGCACTGTGGCACAGATATTAAATACACAACTTAATTCATTGCTCTGCTCAAGCAATACAGGACACACATCCATTAAGCACTATCAATACACCCACTACCAACTACCAATGCAGCGATTACAACCAGACAGATGAACCTTGTAAGCGTTTTTTGAATGGGGAAAAAAATAAGACATTTTCCTCTCCTCTTCCTTCTCCTCCCCTCCTCTTCTCTTCTCCCATGTGGGGTGATTTAAGGCAGGGCAAAGCTATAGCTGCTAGGAGAAACTGCTGCCCTTCCTCGCTTTTTGCCTCTCGCTCAGCCTTATTACAGATTGTCAGTTTATTATAAAACATTAGGAAAGCAGAGGGACACTTGCAGTTACTGTCTTATCGATCGGCAGGGATAGATTCGGTGATTTAGTGTCAGCCCACTCAGTTTCACCAGCACCCCGTGCACCACCCTCTTCCACGATCCAGGCCTCCTATTAAGGGTCCGGTGCTATTGCGCAAGCTATTGATGTCACAACATTAACAGTTACAAGCCGCTGCAGAAAATCAATACTCAACTTTTATTACCGGCAGCATAACGCACAGAGGGTCCTCCTGCCAGCCGGTATTTAGCAGCCGAAAGGAGGTGTGAACGTGTGGCCCCAGCCCTCAGGTGTTTTCAAAGTGATATCTGCAGTGGTCATATCAATGATGTGTAGAATGTGATGGGGCTTCCAGGGGCCAGTTGAGGGTGGGGGTGAAGCCAATCTTAAGGTGTGTCCCACCAAACAAATTTTGCAAGGCAAAAAAACATGGGCCTCTCCACCCAGGCAAAGATGTGCATGAGAACACTTGGCAAGGTAGCGAACCCGCACAAGGTTAAAGCATGTGCAGTGGTACAACTTTATTTGCTACACTTCTGATAAAGTTTTCACCCAGAATATTTCCACTCACGTAAACAATATAGCAAACATTATCCTCTTTCGTTGACTCTTTTCGCTGACACCCCACTCTTAATGCCCCCCATCAAAATGTCATCAGACTGAGAACATGATCGATACCTGACCTCGGTGCCCCCCACTACAAACATGCAAACACACACACACACACACACACACACACACCTAACCATCATCAGGATTAGCCTGGAAGTGTGTGTGTGTGTGTGTGTGTGTGTGTGTGTGTGTGTGTGTGTGTTGTAACAGAATATAAACCCAGGCAGCATGGATCCAGAACGGCCGAGGCCTCTCAAACATTTATGAGGGCTGCCGAGGTGCAGTACGGCAGCCCTTCTGGGACAAACAGCCCCCGGTTCTGCACTCTCAGTCCCGATCAATTGAACTCAAGTTCATTACACACTTTTCAGCCAAACGGCGGCCGTTGACTATTTTTTTTTTTTTTTTACCTGATCGTCGAGCAGCCCACCGCTGGGGCCACATTACACTTGCTTGTTTACGTGACTGTGTGTAAAGGGGCTGGTGAGGGTAGAGAGTTCCATATTTGTGTGAATGAGATAGGAAGTGCTTGAGTGTGTGTGTGTGTGTGTGTGTGTGTATGTGTGTGTGTGTTTGTGTGTGTGTGTGTTGAAGGAAAGCTCCCAGAGGCCAGAGCTTGAGGTTATTATTATGTACAGGTAGCTCCACTGCAATGCTAATGCTAATGCATTCTTAGTGGCCACAGCCCATAGTCCCAGAGCTGTGATAGCTAGCTAGCTATTCCCCTCCAATTAAAGGCTGAGGAGTGTCTGGTCTGGGTGGGGAGGATAACTCGGGCATGGGCTACCCGGGCCCTGCGGAGAACAGGCTCACACTTGTCGATGAAATTCTTGTCAGAGACCAAATTGTGGGAGTGCTGCTAAATATGCCTTGCTTGATTTCAATCACTTGTTTGGTGATATGAGTCATATCTAATCTAGTCTCTGGCTGGCCTTCCATGCAACTTGGTAATCTGTTATTTGGACTAATTTATTCCATATCATATGACCTCATATAAACACGTCATTAGACTTAGTTGGCTCTAATCCAATTTATCAGTTCACTCAAAGATTTTTCAATGGAGTCTGGTAATGTTGGTGATCCATGAGCAGTCCCATGTATAAATGTAGTCAGATTTGAATCTAAACTAGTTTCTCATTTAGAATAACCAGAAGTCTGACTGTTACGGTGTATAACAATCTAAACCATCATCTCGGAGATAAAATATCAGCCATGAACTGAACTGATCTACAATGGAGGGAGCATCAATGTCTCACTCATGCACCATAGATCTTCTGCAGGTACTGCAAGAAAGGGTCTGAGCATGTTTGTGTGCATGCAGCTTTGTCTGGTGGCAGAGAAAGAGGTATTGTCGCATATCGATCAAAGCTGCATGGCTAAACCTTATTCAAACGTTAAGCACAAACACAGATAAAGACTTACACAAGCCCTTCTTACGAAGCTGCTATTTCAACCATTGATCTCTCTTGCTCTCTCTCTCTCACTCTCTCTCTTTCTCTCATATCCCTGCAACCCCCCCACACACACACACACGCACAAATAGAGAAACAGGCAAACACATACTCACAAAGTAATGTACTTACACTATTGAAAGTGTGTAGCTAAATCCAAACACACCTAAACAGTTACATTGCCACAGATCTAACCACCTCATGACCACACAGACACACAAACACACACACACACATACACACACCAAGGGATCTGGGCCAAAGGTTTAGCGGGGCCCCACGGGCCTTTAGCCTGACACAGGTCAAATGTTCGAAAAATACACCGGCAATCAGATGGACTCCCAGGTTCACACACCATCTCTGTAAATCATTTGCTAAGCTGCACATGTGAATGGTAGCCCTTTACACCTGTCCATGTAACATTACCACAGAAACCTATAAGTAAAGGGACTGTAATTTCAGCAACACGGCAACAAATCCCTCATGAAGAAACATTGCCACCTATAGCTCATGATTCACTGTTAGCATGGCACACTAGACATTTCCACATGCTGCAAAGCATCAAAGACAAGTGCGATCTCAGGTATATAACTCTTGGTAATGTTTGATCAAAACAAAAAATGGTGACTTTTTTTTTTATCTCCCCCCATTTTTTTCATCCGGCTAATTACCCCTCTATTCTGAGCCGTCCTGGTCACTGCTCCACCCCCTCTGCCAATACGGGGAGGGCTGCAGACTACCACATGCCTCCTCCGATACATGTGGAGTCGCCAGCCGCTTCTTTTCACCTGACAGTGAGGAGTTTCACCAGGGGGACGTAACGCATGGGAGGATCACACTATTTCCCCCAGTTCCCCCTCCCCCTTGAACAGATGCCCCGACCGACCAGAGGAGTCGCTAGTGCAGCGACCAGGACGCATACCCACACCCAGCTTCCCACCCGCAGACACGGCCCATTGTGTCTGTAGGGATGGCCGACCAAGCCAGAGGTAACACGGGGACTCAAATCGCCGATCCCCGTGTTGGTAGGCAACGGAATAGACTGCTATGCTACCCGGACGCCCCCGATAATAATAATTTTTTAAAAAAGTGGCAAATTCGACCAGACATGATGCTTAAGGCATTGCCTTTAAAACACCGTACATCCACATTTACACGACTTCCAATGTATTGCACAACAACTCATGAAACGAACGATGCCATCATCAATATTAATATTTTGATACACAAGCATCCTAAAGTTGTCAGCAGTCATATTAACATTCCCAGTCTATTGGCTGACACCTTATCCAGAGAGACTTACAGTGGTTGTGATGGGAATGCGATGTCGTACTCAAGGACACTTGGAAAGGATGCATGGTCATGGCTGCTAACAGACCATGTAAATGACTTTTCCTGCTAGGCTTCACTACTGCTATCAAGCAAGCTCTGTTTTTCCGGGGGTTTATATTTATTTACTTATTAATTGTGTATCTAATTTTGGGAGATAAAATCTTAATTTAAATGACTAACCTGCCTTTATCCCTGCAAGTGGCCACACTGTATAGTGATATAACGGTGAGGATGTTCTGGGAAGATATAAAAATAATCTTCTGCATTTATTTATCCCGCTGGTATTGCAAACGGAGCCTGGTGGCACGGGAGCGTTGCGTGGCATGTGGGTAGACAGCCATTGTGTTCTGGTGTGAATGTGTACAGTGTTGAGGCATGCGTTTGGCCTACCGTGGTGGTAAGCTATGGCCGTCAGGTGGCCGCATTAAGTTTATATGACCCCTTACCTTTGCTCTTTGAGCTTCTGTGTGTGTGTGTGGGTGAGTGTGTGCACGTGCGCGTGCGCGTATGACCGTGTGAGTTTGCGAGATGACTCATTTATAAAGTGTAGTTACAAGATACTGCTGGCAGAGGAGAGAACACGGGGTAGGTGGGGCATTGTGTGTGTGTGTGTGTGTGTGTAACTGGAGACAGTGATTAAACGTTTAAAGCACAGATGATCCAACAGGTGCTCTGGCCTCATGTCTCTTGTTCCGTCCCTCTCTCTCTCTCTCTTTCTCTGTCTCTGTCTCTCTCTCCCTCTACCTCTCTGTTTCTTCATCGACTCCTCCTCCCACCTCCCCTGTTCTGTTTCCGTTCTTCTGCTGAAGGGTATTTAAAGTAACAAAGTCCTCTGTTTGGAGTCTCTCTCTCTCTCTCTCTCTCTCTCTCTCTCTCTCTCTCTCTCTCTCTCTCTCTCTCTCACACACACACACACACACACACACACACACACAGAGTGAGCGAGAGAGAGAGAGAGAGAGAGAGAGCATGCTCTTTTTCTGGAAAGTAGATGTGTAACCTAAACCTCTGTCGCTCCTGGCAAGAGTTTAAAACAAGTGCCTGGGCAAAGAGGGGAGCCACACATTCAGACAAAAGGGGGCATCAATCAAAGTTGCATATACATATGCATGCACACACACACACACACACACACGCACACACAGACTCGCTCACAAAAGAAACTCATATTTGTCAATGCTTCTGTCTATGCCCGGTCTTTGCAAGTGTCTCAGCTGTGTGCTGCACCCGATCACAGCTTTTATGCATCAGATCTGTTTATTTGTACATACACATGTAGATGCACTGCTTATTCCCAATAAATAGGCTTTCAAAGCCGTAACTTTTTTTCCATTCATTATTATAACAAAAATAAATGAAACCACAGAGAGCAAGAAAAATAAGATTCAAGGCTCCTACGTCTCTAAGGTGTGCTAAATTTTGCAAACAAAGGCCTGCAGATGTAGATAACTTTTTTTTTCTAGTTCTGTTACATGTATCGCCCTTGTCTTAACACTTTTACATGTGCGGTAAGGTGTTGCGTATAGACATGTCAGATATGCTGCTCAGGCAATAGTTAATGTAAATGCACATGCAGCAGTAAGTCTAAACCTTACTTTACACTTTTACACAAACTGCATTAGCGCTAGCGCGCACACACACACACACACACGCACACACACACACGAGCAACAACAAATATAACTACATTTAATCCCTCTATATATGTAACACAAATTAACGAGGATGCTTTGCAGGGTTTTGTTTTTGTTTTTTTGTTTTTTGTTTTTTTAGGATTGCTCTTTTGACTGCTGGGATAGGCTCCAGCATCCCCGCAACCCTGGGAGCAGGATAAGCAGTTTGGATAATGGATGGATGGATGGATGGATGGATTGCTCTTTACCTCCTGACTTGTATTTGTAATACCCCCCCCCCCCATCTGTAAGCTGGAAGGATCCAGTCAGGCAGCGGTTTCCCTAGCTCAGCTGCAGCTTTGACAGACAGACACGTGTATAACATGTCATGTTACCCCCCCCCCACCACCACCACCACCACCACCACAGGGGGCACTGCCACCATGGAATACCATCAAATAAATTAAACCCCAATTTACACTAAAGTCAACTCTCCTTGTCACATGATGGGGGACGAGAACGGCGCAGAGAAGAAAGAGGCGAGAAGCTTCGGGACATGAAGATGTGCAGCGGCATGTTCTGTCTTTAGTCAGCACTCTTACCTTCCCAGCGCCTTCCATCATCAAACAAGGAGTGAGGAGGGGGGAGAGAGAGGGGAAGACATATGAAAATGAGAGACTGTGAGTGAGAGAGAGAGAGAGAGAGAGAGAGAGAGAGAGAGAGAGAGAGAGAGAGAGAGAGGAGACAGCCATAGGGAAGTAGAAGAGACTGTGGGATAGATGGAGGGGGGGGGGGTAAAAATGACGCTATGGATTAACTGTCCTTCACGCTGAAAATATACATCCCCAGGCACTTGCTGCTGAATTATTAATTCAAATTTGTCAGAGAAAGAATGAGAGAAATATATTGACAGGAAGACGGGCCCTTTAATGGTCTCATTAAAGGGGAGGCTCTCCACACCAGGCATTTCTGTGCTGCTGCAAGGAGTTTTTAGGGGAGGCAGCGGTGATGAGAGCACAGGGAGGGGGGAAAGATACTTGACCCCCCAATGATTTTCTGTCACTTTATCATAAACAAGAAATGTTGACATGACCCCCAACACACACACACACACACAAGCTCCCCTCTACTGCAACCATCGAAACCAAGCTCGACTTTTGCTCTGGCCATACATGTAATTAGCCAAAAAGGGGCAAAAGTGCACTGAATGCAAACCAGGTTCACAAACAGAAAGAGAGAGAGTGAAAGGCAGGTTACAACTTACACACGCACATGCACACGCACATGCACACACACATATACACATGCATGAACACATGAACACGTACACACATGCACACACATGAACACATGCACACGTATACATACATGCACGCCTACCTGCTGTAACCTTTACATGCTTATGCTATTGCTGACAGATACAAACAAAGTGAAAGGCAAGGAGAGCCTGAAGTATCCTCTCACAAGTGTAGTGATTAGTGATTATTGACTTAAAGTCTCTTTTAATTAGATTTTCCCTTTCACATCTCCATAGCTCGTTTGACAAGGCCTCACTGAACAAACTTAATTTTTTTTTTTGTTCAGCCCGCTGCTTGCTACATCTATACAGGCTAATGTTCACCACACCATTTGGGGCGGGGGTGGGCGGATCGGGCGGGGGGGGGGGGTAACTAGCCATTGAATCCAGCCAGTGCTGCAGAGGGGGGGAGTCCACCACAGCCTTCAAGGCTGGCTCATTGAAAGGCATTTGATTCTACCTCGAGGGGGGCTAAAGAGGGCAAAAGGGAGGGCAGGCCATGGGGCTAAAATTATGGGGGGGGGGGGGACTAGCGGGACCAGAGAAGCCTAAGCACTTGGTTCATTGCTGATTCAAGTCTCTTGGTGTCCCTCTGGCAAATGGATTTTCATAATGCTGAGACAATAATATTTTTTTTTCTTCCTCCCTTCAAGGGTTTGTCCCGCAAACTCTGAGAACCTAGACAGAGTGCTGTACATACAAAGACAAAAATAATAAATAAAAAAACTATAAGAAAAACACTTTTTGCCTTTGAGTTATCCTGCGCTGATCCTCTGTTTCAGCACATAAAGATAGACTCTTTATTTAGCAATCCATTCTTTCGGTATAGTCAGAGTCTCTTGGACAGAGACAGCCATAACATGTGAGTGCAGGGTGGACACATAACACCTTGTTATTCCTGTTGAATGTAGAGCTCTCTGGCCTGTGCCCTCTTTATGGTAGGCCACACAGAGCTTAATAACACAGCCGCCAACAGGACCGGCAGATGTGGGATGTAAATTTCTTTTCCCCAACAACCTCAGGACAAAGCCCCAGTGCCTTCCAGACAGCATTAGGCAACGAAAGACGCTTGTCTCCCTCCTGCTCCACGCACCTTTTCTCTTGTTTATTTCATCAGACCTAGGGCACTTTTCTCGTCATCTCGGCATCGCTCGACCTCTTTCCATCGCCATGGCGCACCCACCAACCCATCCTAAGGCGACAGGACTCGAACATTCGTTACCTGCATAGCTTAACAACAATAGCGATGTTGTCGGCGGAGGCTTAGATTTGACTTAATATATCCCCAACTGGATCATTCCTGCTTAATTCTCTTTCATAGCCACGTGGTGTTTGCTCCCTCTGAGTGGCTAAAGGGGGGGGGGTTTGATGAGGCGGCAAGCAAATTGAGCCTTCACGCCTTATTCTGACACACTGACAAAAGCTTTTCCCCACTGGCTTGTCAGTACACCATTCACATGGCATGTTTTTTAGAACCAGCAACTAAGAGAAAGTTGTTATTATGCATTGATAGCACAGATGATATCTGGCCCTTGGAATTTAGGCTCTGTGGTAGCTTTAGGGCATGTACAACATGCTACTGAAAGAAAGGGTCACTGTATATTGTTGAACTGAGGGGCCACTGGAGAATTTAACGAGGCCTTTGTTAATTAAATGCAAAAAAGGTCATCCATATCAAAGCTTTAGCATAACAGATGTATCTGTGCCTTTTGTTCAAAGGCAGGTATATATAGGTAACTGCTTTGCAGAGCTCCATAGGTTGGGCAAAGTCGCTTGCAAAAACTCATGTTAGCGCTGGAGGAGTTGGTAACTTGAACCAAAATTTACTCTCATGTCAACTCCTCTCATCACATGAAATTAAATGAAGCTTACAAAAGATTAGGCGACACTGTCCTGCTAAGGCTCCTGTTTACCCACATCTTTCATCACAAATCTATTAAACAACATCAAATAACCAGACAGCCGCAGGCTGATAGCATGCGTAACAATACCAACCATCAGTGAGATGACACATTGTGTGTGTGTGTGTGTGTGAATATTAAGCTTTTTATCTTTACAACAGATCAAAATCCAGCTTCAAGTTGATAATATCCAATGTGATGGCTCATAAACTGCTGCTTATTCATATATTTTCAGCGTGTAGCTTGCTTAGCATGGCTATTATGATAGCTAGCCTGTTAACCTTCGGTGCCTCTTTCTTCAGACCCCCATTAAATGTTAACAGACGTACAGCCGAGGTTTTAGCCCCTCTTTTTACTTTCCTCTGAAGTGGAGGCATCATGGATGAGGCGGGGAATTCCCCAGATGGGGATCGGAGGAAAGAAGGAAGTGGAGCGCTCCAGGGAGCAGTGAAGCTTGTTTGCTAGCAAGCTAGGTAGGTGAATGAATAGACAGGATAATAATGTACTAATAAGGGAGCAGGGCCTTCTGCAAAAGAAAACATGTCTATGTGATATGCTGTCAGTGGACTATTAATGTGAGCTGAGATGTGTGTGTGTGTGTGTGTGTGTGTGTGTGTGTGTGCTTGAGGTGAATGGATACTTTTGAGTGAGGGTGAGTAAAATTAACCACAGTAAGAGTAAAGCCCAATCTACATATTAGAAACTGTAAATTAAGAGACGAGTCCACTTTTACTATAGTGTTTGAGTAATAGAGTTGACCCCGGGGCTATTGCCCCTTGTCCTATTACCCGCTGCTGCCCCCCTCCCTCCTTTTTTTAACCACACACCACATACTTGTACACACATATGTACGCTCATACCTTCAATAAACATATAGCTATACACCCATGCTTATCCGCTCTATGGGATAGATAGCACTGAGACCTCACTTGGCTCCTTTTATCCCACCCAGCGTAAAAGGTCATTGAGTTCTCTGCCTACGCCCCCTCCTCCCTGATTGGAGCCACTCTCACAGGCAGGTTAATGATGAATAAAGTAGCAGCGGAAAGTGTTGGCTTGATAACAGTCCAGTGGTGTGCCATAAAGACACTGGCAGTAACATACTTGCTGCAACCACCTCTTTCTCTTTGAGGCACCGCTGCCATCATAAAAGGGGGCCTCGGCTTTGATAGGCCTGTAACACTGGTGAAAATCCCATTGGAGTGGAGAACCCAGAGTCCCACCTATATAATAGGAAGTGACCTTTTTTTTTTCTTCCACTCACGTTTAATTGGCCAATTTTATTGACAGGGCTTGACTCAATAACTGTTTATGACCCAGGAGTTTTATATGTTATTTTTGGACCCTGCAGGAAGCAGTTTCTAAAGTTTTAAAGGCCTGGGTGACTCGGCAACATGTGACTGTAAAGTTTATTGATTAATGGGGCGCTAAAACCATAATGGTAATATGGTGGTAAAACGGTATCATGTTTTTCTGTTACAATCACAATAGCGGCCTCAATAAACACTCGTACTCTACTAATAGTCAATGTGGGATGGGACAGAGGTGGCTGATGTACGTTTGTTGTACTCACATTTTAAGTTCATACCCAGAGAAACTCACAAGGATCGAGGAGGCAGGGTTACAGCACTTGTTGCTGCTTGATCAAAGAGAACAGCCTGATTAGCTGTTTTACATCCAGCTATTACGCCAATTAAGCATTGAAGTGTAACCGGTTATTTTCTTGCCCGGTGCGGGATTCGACACGAGGTGTATTGCACCACAAGGCGACATCACTAACCGCTCGGCTAAAGGATCAGACCCGTTAGCTAGGGACTAACGTGTCTTATTAGTAGTTTACAGAAGTATAGAGAATATACTACAGTTGTGTTTAAGAAAAGCTGATTAGAAACACCAAATTAAGAAAAACAATCACTCTCAAGTATCGCAAATATGTTTTTACACTTGCTTTAGGCGTTAAAGCTCACATGTTGATAAAGGTCTTATGCACACACACAAAAGAGCAATGGAAACTGGGTTTTTAAAAAATATTTCCAGTGGCAAGAAAATCTTGTCAACCGTTCTGCGTTTTGCTCTTTAATATTTCGATGACTTCCGACAGGGAGATTGTTAAATCTCCTAAATCAAGCAAACGGAAATGAACCTGGCTGGCAGCTGAGTTTTGTTGGCCTCGCAATACCAGACCGTCGGCTATCTCCGCCTACCAATGTCTGGGGTGAGAACGGCCGCTAACAAACCGACGCCTACTGCTCGCTCATTCACTACTCCCTACACCCTATATGGGGAGTTCTGTGTAGAGGACTATATATATGGTGAGCTCATCGACAAAATGAAAAAATACTTTCGGACACTACTCTGGTCATTTTCTCGGCGCCGTTAATTACGTCATTGCTGTCGCACAATTAAAACGTGCCAGATCAACGTCGGGGTCGCTAGCTGTGATTTGTGCCGTAATGGCGTAATGCATTCACAATTTATTACATGGCTAATAAAATGTTAAAACAAACCTCAACATATGGAAAGTTAAACCGAAAATTGCTTACATTTGTACGACATCTCTCTCTCTCTCGCTCTCATGGCGCGCTCTCACCTCTCGTCCGTCTGCCATTTTCCTTTCAGCGCATATGTAGACACGTTAAGGGGTCGGACCCTTTAGTCGACTGGTTAACGTTGTCGCTTGCGGGTTGGGAGCCATGGGTTCGCGTCCCCGAATTCGCTGCATTGGCGTCAGAAGCGGGATGATGACACCGTGAGGTCATCGGAAGCGCGTGCGCCCAGGCGTAAGGGAGCTGATATGCTGAAGCGCGCCCCGCGCTTCCCGAAAGAGGAGGGTATACGAAAAAGGAGACATGTTAGCCCTTGGCTAAATCGACTGGTTAACGTTGTCGCCTGCGGTGCAGAACGGGTTCGCGTCCCGGCTGTGGCGGTTCCTGTGGCTGCCCCCCCGAATTCACTACAATATATTGCTTGGTTAGTGACAATCGGTTGTACACTACTTTTCACGATGCATTGTGGAATACATGCAGAGGTTCCCAAATGGTGTGCCGCGGAGGCAAGTCCAGGTGTGCCTTGGGATTCTGTGAAACCATACTATTATTGCCATATACAACTAAAAAGTTATTAATGAATTTTCAATTTTCTGTCAGTATTTTGTACACTCATTTCCCAAAGAGACAGATTATCCGCCTAGAAATAATTTCTTTAAAAACCTCCCGTCAAAGGGAGCCTCGGTATTTCGCCGTTCGCGCAGTAGATGTGGGAATTATTAGAGCGTGACACATCAAGGGCCCTGATTGACTGCCAGTGTGAAGGAGGATCACAACATGAGAAATCCGGGAGGGGTCAAATGGATCGCTTTCTTGTACGGAGCAAACCACCAGTTAAGACGACGCACCACCTACAAAAAAAAGAAGAAAAAAAACTCAGTAGACAGTATCACGAAAACGTCCTGTGTTATGGCTTCAGCTGGACCTCAGCCCGAGTGCGTCATCTGTCGGGAGAAGTTGGCTAATGCTAATATGGTGCCAAGCAAGCTGCAGAGGCGCTTGGAAACCAAACATCCCTTCCACATTGAGAAAGACTTGGCGTACTTCAAAAGAGCGCGAGATCTGAACCAGAAGCAGCAAGACCGTTTGATGGGTTGTGTGAAAGTGTCTGATACGGTGATGGAGGCAAGTTATATGTTAGCTTATTGCAAAGCGGAAGAAACCTCACACAATAGCGGAGACACTCATCCTCCCCGCTTGCAGAATTACAGGTGTCATGCTAGGTCCAGATTCGGCAAATGCGGTATCAAAGGTGCCTTCGTCTGACAGTACAATCAAAAGAAGAATCGACGACGTCAGATGTCATTGAGCAACAATTGACCCGAGAAACTGTAGATGAGCGGCAAATTGTCTCTACAAATAGACGAATCCACTGACATAAGTGGGGCTGCCCAATTTCTGGCAAACGTCAGGTATGTTGATGGTGACTCTTTGAAAGAGACTTCTCTCTTCTGCAAAGAAATTGAAAGCCATACAACGGGAGGAGAAATATTCAGGGTAACTGATAACTATTTAAAAGAGAAAAGTCTGACCTGGGATATGTGCGTCAGTCTTTGCACAGATGGTGCAGCATGCATGACTGGGAGAGTGAGGTGATTTATTGCCCAGGTGAAAGCACAAAAACCAATTATTGTAACAAACTACTTTGCATCGGGAGGCATTAGTTGCCAAAAACCATGCCCCCGGAGTTGGCTGATCTGGATCAGGCTGTACAGATTGTGAATAACATCAAATCAAGGCCCCTGAAGTCTCACCTCTTCTCCAAACTGCGCTGAGATGGGAGCTGATCATCAGTACAACGTCTTGTCCTCCACACAGAGGTGCGTTGGCTGTCCCGGGGGAAAGTCCTGTCTTTATGAGCTTCGAGAAGAGCTTTTGGAGTTTTCAAGTCAACACACTGTCCCACATAAGGACAAGCTTGCGGATGAGAGGGGGTGCGCCAAGCTGACTTACCTTGCGGACATCATCTTAACGAGTTAAACGCCAAGCTTCAGCGCAGGAGTGAAAATATTCTGTCATCCACAGACAAGATTCGGGGGTTTATGGGCAAGCTTACCCTGTGGCTGGACGCTTTGGAGCAGGGCTCCATGGACATGTCCCCACTGGCATCAGCTGCGACACAGGCAGCCAGGGAGCGCGCTGGATTTGCCGAACACCTTCAGACATTAAAAGAAAGGTTTGGGCGCTGTTTTCCACGTGTGGCCAACATCGAGAACTATGTCCGAACTCGGGACCCATTCAATCAGGAATCCTCAACAGGAAAGCTCATTAGAGAGAGGGGGGGGGGTGCGCAGAGCGCCGTATGGACTGCACATTGAAGCTCAAATTTAGTGAGCTCCCACTGGGTCAGTTTGGGTTGGCCTCTGTATCAGAGTACCCAACCATCTCCAGCCACACTATTGAGCAACTTCTTCTTTTCCCCACTGCCTACCTGTGCGAGTTGGCATGCTCTACTCTGGTTTACATGAAGGAGGCCACGGCTCTCTTCAGTACCACCAAGGATTAAAAAGATCTGCGAGCACCGACAGGCACATGTGTCCCACTAGTTTGAAAGTAGGCAAAAAATAAAAGTCACGATAGCAAATTTTTAATGCTGCAAATTTAAGTTACATTTACAGTTTCCGACTAAAAGTTTCCTTTTCAACTCGATGTCAAGTGCGTTGACACGATGGTTGTATTCACGTTTTGCACGCCAATTAGTTTCCATTCTCAGTGCATCTATTTTTTTCTTGACAATTTTAGACTAAAGTTTTGTTCTCAACTCAATTTTCAACTCTGTTGTGAATTTACTGTTTATATGCGAATTAGTTTTCGTTCTCAGTGCATCGCTTGGTCTGTAAAGAGTGATTACGTCTTGCTCGACCAGGGACGCTGCTGTCTTAGGTCAGCTCTCCTCCTCCTCCTCCTCCTCTCTCTCTCTCTCTCTCTCTCTCTCTCTCTCTCTCTCTCTCTCTCTCTCTCTCTCTCTCTCTCTCTCTCTCTCTCTCTCTCTCTCTCTCTCTCTCTCTCTCTCACACACACACGTTTCTGTCTCTCCCTCTTTTCACTTTTAATTTTGTGATCTTCCATCCATCCATTCAAGCCGCTTATCCTGCTCTCAGGGTCGCGGGGATGCTGGAGTCTATCCCTGCAGTCATTGGGCGGCAGGCGGGGAGACACCCTGGACAGGCCGCCAGTCCATCACAGACCTGTGACCTGTCTGGTTTAAATGGTTGTGTTACTGCTCTTTTTGATGACATTTTACAAAGTTTAAAATTAATTATTGAATTATTTTGTTAATAAATATTTCATGAGTAATGTAGTTGGTCAAATTTTATTTGGCATTAGTACATAAAAAATATTTACAGAGTGATAAGCGTGATAATGGGTTACAGATGCTATTTTGCAGGGATATGAATACAGGTGTGCCTTGAGATTGTGGCTTGCCCTTTGATGTGCCTCGGGCGGGAAAAAGTCTGAAAACCACTGGTTCAGGGTATGGACAGCATTCCAAAATGGCGAGCTGAGTGATTTCGAACACGGACACGCCTTACCGGAAATGACCCCTCCCCCACCCTCCTCCGTGAGAAATAAACTGGCGATATAGCGAATCACTTAGTAACACGGAGAGAGCTTTTTAAAACATTGAAAATGGATGTCCAGAGTAACGTTAAAATATTTGATTTTGTTTGTTTTTAACCGATGAATATATTTCGCTGTAAACGGGACAAACATCGACAAACTTTGAAGGAGTTTTCTTCGGCGACTGCGGCTGAGCCGTCCTATAATGCCCAACGTGTCGCTGGTACGACGTGTTTACGACAAGCGCGCGACTTGGGCGCGTCACCGCTCCGATAGGAAGGGTCGCCCGAACGACTTGGGTTTGGTTCTTCAATGCAGGTTTATTTTAAACTCTTTGCTTCCCCCCGGTTTTAGCAACGAAAGCTGGGAGGTTGTCTTCAGTCTCTAGTTGAGCGGAGCGTTTAGAGAGAGTATTGCAGATTTGTCAAAACATTCACTTAAAATCGGTTAATAGCTGGATGGAAACATGACTATAGGTTTTTAGTCTTAAAGAGAAATGGCCCTTGAATCTGCGAGGCTCCGGTTTCCCCAACAGCTCTTTAAACATGGTGTCAGCGTGTCGCATAGATCTTGTTATTGGATGTTTGCTTTGGTAACAATAAGTGCTGACGTATGTAACCCCAGGTTTGTGTGCTGCTAGGTCTTTTATAATACCAAACTAAATGTTATTAACTGCAACGCGGTAGTACAGCGTGCAGCAGAATAGTCAATAGAACCCCACTGCTATTATAATTTTCCATTTGTAGACTATTGATGTATTGGTTACTGGTCAGGAATATTTCATGGCAGATTTTCCAATCTTGGGGGCATCAGCGAGATCGCACCGGAGCCGATTAATGGGTATTTGCTTGAGTGAATGTGTGTGTGTGGGGGGGGGGGGGTCCCAGGTGGTAGGTAAGGGGTGGTGTAAGAGTGTAGCTGGGCGCGCGCGCACACACACACACACACACACACACACACACACACACACACAGGCATAAGCTCACACATGTTCCTGAGCGAACCACGGCAAAGAGCAGATCTAGTCCAATTAAAGACGTACACACGGGTCGTGCGCTGTGCGCGCGAGAGAGGATCCAGCGCGAGTGTGCGCAGCCAGCCTGTTCGGTCGCGGTATTACCCGTCAAACAAAACAATGCGTTCCGCAGGACCTCGGGGTTTCCATCTGAGTGTTCGGACACAGCGCTGCATACAGCGCACTGTGGCTGCTTTGTGTGGAGGAAAAAAAAAAAGAAAAAGTTGATAATTAGTCCCACAGTGACTGAACAATGAGGTGGAGAGGAGACAGAAAGAGGGAGAGAGGGATGGGGGTGAGGTTGAAGGAGGGGGGGAAGCGCTTACCACATTTTATGCTCTGACCTGACCCCATTGATCAAAATATGATAAAATGCACGCGCGCGCGCGCACACACACACACACACACACGTCAGACCCTCTCCGTCCTCCATATTTCTTCTTCCAACCCCGACTGATTACTAAACTACCGTGAAGCCCCTCGCCTACTTCCTGTTTCCTAGCCTCTCAAAGTAAGCGTCATTCCTATCCGTTGCACAGCTTTAGCCATACGTTTCACATAAGGGAAGGGATATCAAGCTATTGTCACGGACCATCAGTGAGAAGTATTGTGGTTTTCAGTTAAATTTTCCTTTTTCCCTTTTTTTTTGTGAAGCCCTCTTTGATTATTTTTTCAAAAGGGGCGCTGGTAATAATTAGCAATTAAAATGCTGTCTTTTTTGCCGCGTTTTCACCTAATTAGCCTGACAGAGACATTGGGCTGTAATTCTCTGTAGTCCCCCCTCATCTCGCACGCCATTCCTCCCCTCGATACATACACACACACACACACACACACGCACAGACAGCTCAACCCTCCCTGCACACACACACACACACACACACTCACCCTTTCATACACACTCATACACATACATGAGCAGACAGACATGGTCGGACCCAGAGACAAATCTCTCAGACAAAAAAAGCATGGCAACTCTTGATGCGTTTCTTTTTCAGGGTGTACAGAATGTCAAGAGCTTTGTACCGGTCATACAACATTTGAAACAGTCAAATTCATCCATACGCTTTTACATTTAATTTGCCCGTCACAAGCTCCTGACCTGACACACTCTCTAATTAGGACATTTCCAGACTTCCAGTTCTGAATTTGTAAACTGGTACTGGAAATTTAAATTGGTGGTCAATATGTTTTGTTTTTTTTTGTTTGCTGTGGCAAAATGATTGTACATCAGGTCATATCATTCACTTGCTGAACATTATGATACTCGACACATGTAATGTTCCAATATTACCGTCAATGCCACCAATATTTATGACGGGAGACTGCTCTTTGTGACATGACATTGGGTGTGAAGCTGCAGATCTATCCAAAAAAAAATAAAAATCAAACATACTTGTAAGATTTCCTAACTCTTAAAGACCTGGAAAACTACTGAATCCGGTTTCCCCATGCCATGCCATCCCAGACCTGTGCAGGGACCAAACATGCTCTTTGGTCGGGGCTGCCTCTTCTCCATCCCGTCTGCGGTGTGACCTCTGGTTTTTCAGGAGTCTGACAGGGTGTGTGTGTTTCTGTGTGTGTGTGTGTGTGGGGGGGGGCTCAGACAGCTGAGTGGCACCAGGATAAAGCGCATGTCATGTTTGTTTGGAGGCTTCTTTGTCACAGGGGCCAGGACCCCCTTCCCTTCCCCTCCCCACCCCTCTCTGCTCCTTGTCTCTGCTCTTCCCTTCCTGCCCTCCTCTTGGCCTTATTTACCCCACACACACACACATACACACATACACACCACCCTGCCACTACTGTGTCACTCAGGGGTCAGGTGGAGTGCGCACACACACACACACACACACACACACACACACACACACACACACACATTATGTACAAACTCATACACACAAAAACACTCAGAGGTAACCACACATACACACACACATACGCTGACTGTAATAGCATGGTAGAGTGCTTCATAGATGGAGGTGCATTGAAGGACTGGCTTCTCATTCTCTAGACCTCATTAGGCACTGATTTATCTCCCCCCTCCTGTCTGGCTGGGTGAGGTCGGGTGGGGTAAAAGTGTGCATAAGCGGGAAAGAGAGATTATATATGTGTTCATTTGAATGTGTGTGTTTTTGTGTTTTGTGTGTGTAAGAGGTGGAGACAGATGTTGTGTGTGTGCATGTTTATGATGTGTGTGTGTGTGTGTGTGAGAGAGAGAGAGCGAGAGAGAAAATACATTATGTTTGTGGGCTGTGTGTGAGAAAAAGAGGTTGTGTGTGGAGATTGTGTGATTGTGTGTGTGTGTGTGTGTGTGTGTGTGTGTGTGTCTGTCCATGGCCAGGAGAGGGCGGATTATTTCAGGGGGCAGTCAAGTGTATGTTTGTGTAGGTTTGTGTGTGTGCGTTTGTGTTAACGCTGGTTCATTAGCATCAGCCGGATGGTGTGTGTGTCTGTGTGTGTGTGTGTGTATGGTCTGGAGGTATAAACCAGACACAGGGACCCCGTCATTCTACATTAGCCCTCTGTGAGCCAACTCAACCTGGGGTCAAATGGATTAATAAAAGATCACTCACACAAGCAGTCACACACTTAGAAACACACACACACACACACACTCACACACACCTGATTAAATATTCTGCAGACCGCTGCTTCATAATCACGAGAAGCAGATGCAGCACCATGTTCCACCATCAGCCATTTAGCAAAATTTTGACTTGTCTTGCAGTAACCTGCTCAGTACCCCAGTCCCCAGTGATCTTATTATTGTCGAGGTAAAAGTGCTTATAGCTGTGCAGAAAGGTAGGATTTTGGAGAGGATTTACACAAAGTACAGTGTACACTAAAAAATGAGCATTAAAAATGTCTTTTCACCACGGCACACAGTCCTACAATTAAAGTCATGCTGAGTTTCTTTTTTGAAAGGGCTTTTTTTAAAAACTTGGAATCACTTCATATTTTTAGCATTAGTCAATACGAATATGCTTGTTTTGTTTTGTCAAAAATAAATGCAGCACACCTCGTTTCCACGCACTAGGTTTGTAGGTTGGATAGCTTTCCATTGCTAATACGCCTGCAATTCTGCCCTACATAATTCATTTACTCCTGGGGAATTAATCTCAGAGGAGTTTTTCTTTTTTTTTTCCTTTTGCTCTCACCTGATCCCCTCTGCATTGCCCTCCCAAGAGACAGTTCAGAACAAAAAAGTGGAGTGGGGGATAGTATTTCATCATACAGCTAGTTTTAAGTCTCCTTAAAATAAAATGGGGGTGGAAAATGCAGCATAATTTGTCTCATTGTCTTGAGCCCTGCAAAATAGTCTCACGAGTACCTACAAAATACATGTAAGAACTCTGTGAATGTGGTAAAAGCTGCAGTAAAAAAAAAGTTTGGGGCCGCAGTAGGGTGTGGGGTAGAGGATCAGGATTTTCTCTTGGAAGTCTGATCCTATCCCTCAATAACAACCGCCATCAACTGCACGTAGAGGTGAGGTAGCCTTGAACCAGCCGGTTGATCCGTAATATCTTGACTGGGGCTACTACGTGGCCAGCAGATGGAAGACTGTGCTTGCTGTGGGTAGCAAGTGATTTTGAGTGAGGGTGAGGTAGAAGTGAACCCCTAACACTCTCCTGATTGAACTAAGGCTTAAGTGGATATTGTTTCACATGTCAGATGTTGTCATATCTAATCTGCCTCATCCCCCACCCCCCCTCTTCCTTTTCTTGTCCTGTAGATGTGAAGAACCTGGAGAACTTCCACCTGGTGGAGAGTGTCCAGGAGCAGGTCAACGCAGCGCTACTCGACTACGTCATGTGCAACTACCCGCAGCAGACGGACAAGTTCGGCCAGCTGCTCCTCCGGCTACCCGAGATCCGAGCCATTAGCCTGCAGGCTGAGGAGTACCTGTACTACAAACACCTGAACGGCGACGTGCCCTGCAACAACTTGCTGATCGAGATGCTGCACGCCAAGAGAGCGTAGAGAGGATGCCAACCGAGCTAGCCACAACGCGACGGCATGGAGACGCTGAGATTTTCATCAGCAGCCCAGACTCTGCCCTTTCTAGCGCTAATGCTAACTCATGGCCCGACCTACACCAACCAACCCACCCCACCACCACCACCACCATCACCCACCCCACCCCACCTTTCAACCTCCCCTAGGACACTACGTGGCGATGACTTGGGGGGGGGGACTGAAGGAGTGTTAGCATCTCACCTTCTCTTTTGACTCATGAATACTGACAAACACACATCCAGGCTCACACACAACAGACACCTACGTACAAACACAGCATATAAAATCCCTTTACTCTTGAGAAAAGACAAAAGTCTGATGTCCGCCAACTGCGCTCGAGCTCGTTGACCGACCACCAGACACAAACAAGATTAAAAAGGGAGAAAACCTATTTGTACAAAAACTACATTTGACTACGAGATGGTATCTATTTGTCAGCAGACAAATTAAACAGACTATTAAGGTGATGTAATGACTTGGCAGGCTGTGACCATAAGTTCAAACCACCCTTATGTGACCGGGGGTGACGCTGTAAGAGGCTTTTCTTCTCTTTTTTTTTTTGCGCTGGAAAAAAAATCTGTCTTACGCCACCCACTGGCGAAGAGACATAGGGACATGACTAGTGGGTAATTCTGGTAGACGATCATATATGATGTACTCTGTCATGGAAGTTGGCCCTCGCTTGTTGATGTTGGTACTGTAAAGACAAATGGACAGTCGGTCAGCTGAACTTTGGAGACTCTTATCTACCTAAATATCTACCGTCATGTCTGTGTTGGAGTCAACCAAGATGGCCGCCGAGGCAGCATGGTCTAATCAAAGTGGAGTCCTGATGGTGAAAATGTCTCTGTATTGTGCAGAGCCTTTTACCCCCTCCACCTCCAAAAAAAAGAAACTTGGACTAAACAAATAAAATATAGGACAAAAGGAGAAAAATGAAGAAACTTAAAAAAAAAAACAGCAGATATTTCCTCCCCATGGTCACTGTGATTCCTGTTTTTAAGCCCCTTTGTCCATTCCCCTGACATCATCTTCAACTTGAACATTTACCGTGTACCTCAGAAAGACCCGTTTCAAAAACACCTGAACAAGCTTAAAAGAACCTCGTGAGTTGAATCAAATGTATTTATAACCCCCCACCCCAACCCCTCCATACACACACATACACGCACACCTTTCATTAAAACTGGAACAACAAAATAGTAAATAACTGAGATTCAGGAGACGGAGAGGAGACGCTGCCTTTGTCCGAACAGACCAAAGCCTGCTGCCGAACAGAAAAAAAAGGAAGTAACAAAACCTAAAACTATCAGTATTATAAGAGAAAAAAAAAGATTTGTAATGTCACAGTTATGTGAGTCTTGCCTTATTTCATTACCATGCTAGCTAACCGTGCAGATGTGAATGAAAGTATGTACAAATATATATATAAAGTATTCATGTTGTAAAAAATTTAAAAAAAAAAAAGAATAATTCAAGAGGTGTTTACATTCATGTGGTCATATGGGAGAGAACTGTGATGAAGCATAAATTGCAAAGCAATGATTTCTAGAAAACTGAAATCAACGAAATGGAAGAGAAAAAAAAAGATCCCTCTGGTTTTGCTTTTTTTTTTTTTTTAGTGTGTGTACAGTGTTCCACCTTTATTTTCTATCTCTTCTCCGCATTACTTAAATTATGTCGTGAGACACTAAAATCAAAGGAATCACGTCTGTTGGCGCCCAGCTTGTTTCTAATCGCTGTTGAGGGGTTTCCATTTCAGTTTCAAACCCTTTTTTATTTTGTAGATTCTTTTTTTTTTTTTAACAGTGCTCTACCTATTTGATGTACAGTATGTCACTGGTTACACTTAATAATGAAGATAATTTATTGCTTTTCTCTTTGGTTCCCATCTATGTGTTACACAATGTGACGTGTCCACGCCAGAATAAATTTTGTTTACTGCAGCATGTTGTTTTTTTCCCCCCCCCTAAACGGTTATTATACAGATGCAATTAGGGAGTAAAATAATAATCCAAAAATATATATATATACATATATAATTATATCACCACATTTTTCCCCCCTTCCTGTGTTAAATGTCTATGGGAGTCCAAGTGTGTACATTGAAAAGAGTATTGTATTTAAGCGAGTCGGTGTGGAAGATGTTCATGTTGCATCAAGGTTTTACAGATGAGGTTCAAAAATCCCTCAGTCTGCATCGTTGTTCTCTGTCTGGTTTGCTCTTATACCAAAGAGACTGCGTCTGTCCCCCTGTGAGCTGTGATTACTGGTGTTGTGTCCAAAGTGACAAACTTTTTTTTTTCTTTCCCCCTCGCCGTGCCATCTTGAAATCTGGCGCCCCAAACCGTCCTCATGTGGAGGTCTACAATGTGTGGTCTTTGTTACGACATCGCCGAAAGGGCCCCCGGCACTTGCTCTCCACGACGACCTGTAGTGTTGTTATCTGTCTCCCCTTTTTGTAAGTCACATCATAAAGTGGTCAAAAAAGAAAAAAAAAGAAAAGTCTTTCAGTGGCATGTTTATTGTACAGTATGTTCACTTTGGTGCCATCTCACTAGCCCCGCATTTGTCTGTGCTCAGAAATATCTTTTTTTTTTCTTCCTCCCTTCATTTTTATACAGATATACAACTACACCACTGTTTTTGCTAAGTGATGGTGAGAATTTTATCAAGTTTCCGGTCAAAGAAAATAGTGTTTTCTTTTTAAAGAAGACTTGCAAAAATCCTTTATGGTGAAATACTTGGCTTTATTTCCAGGATATCGTTTAAGCTTTATCGTCTTGACCCCCCCCATCTCCCAACCCATAAATTGTGTCTATTGAATCAGACAATCTTATCCATGTCTCCTCCATCTGTCAGATTTTGTACTTTGGTTGTGGAGCTACCTTGGACCTCCCCACCCATCCAAACATACCCCACATCATGAACACACATATACACACACGCACACACACAAACACACACACACATACATGAGCATAAAGTTGGGAGTCGTTCCAGAAGTCCGTTTGCTGACTTCCTGCAGCACATTTGCTCCTTTCCCAGACAGGAATAGTTAAGAAAAAAAAAGAAAAATCTAATAATTTAATGGTCGTTTTGGTTTAATTGGCTGGCTGGTGGGTGTATTATTGGTTCACAAAGAAATATTTGCAATAGACTGGCGCCTCGTCCACCAGGGGTTGATCCTACCTTGCGCCCAATGCATGCTTGGAAAGGCTCCAGCAGCCCCCCACACACACACACACACAACCCTGACCAGGATAAGATGGCATAGAAAATGGATGGATGGATGCATAATTTGGTTCTAATGCATACCACTCAAGAAATTTCATTCTTAGGAGGGTTTTCTAAAATGGCTGCCACTGTACATAAAAACACTCACATCTCATTGACACACAGGCACAGAAAACATGCTGAACTTTCCTCGCTTGTCTGTGACCTTTGCCCCCGTTGTCGTTTCTGATTACCCCTACTGCATCACTTCCTGGTCCTAAAGGGAGTGTTTCTTTAAAGCTGATGGAATTTTCCCTCATATTTCAATAAATAATTATTATGCTTTCAACACTGTTTTCTTGCTGTCTCTAGTCACTAATGCTGTTCATTCTCATTTCATTTATTATAATTCAAATAAATACTCCAACTGCTCTGTTCTCCCTGGCATAACAAAGAGCATACAGTGAGCCAATAATATTACAACACAAATTGATGGACAAATATGGTTTAAAACGATCACCAGCTTTGGAAAAACGAAGTTATTTAAAACATAGTGGTAGACAGTGATGATAAAGATGACTGTAATATATATATATATATATATATATAGTATATATCATGTTGTAGTTTAGATGATGAAGAACATGCAATAGGGAGTAACTTAAATATTGAAAATATTAACAGTTCTACTTTGGTGTCAGTTACAAAAGAGCTGGCACGTTTAATTTCCTTTTAAAAGGAAACTCCTGAAATAACTTATTTTTTGTTTGTATGTTTGTTTGTTTTCTGGTGCCGCCAAATTCAGCTCCATACAATAAATGGTGGGATTTTGAATTGCATACTTGGCCCGTCTGTGCAAAAATGCTTGGTTACAGGGCTGGTATCGCCACTGATTTCCCAAACTGATTTGATTTGTGATTCAATACCAATTCAGTTAGGGGTATTTCAGCTATAATACCAATTTTGCTTGGATATGAAATAGCTAATGCTGTAAACTGTACAAGGAACCCTCTAACCTGGGGCATTATCAAAAATATTAATGTTTACATTAAGAATTGACCCCAAAACAGTTTCCGGTCTGTTATTTCCATTTCACACATCAATGGGGGGGGAATCCAAAGGAGTTGAATCAAGTGCAACTGGACTTGGTATAAATGGGGGGGAACCATCAAAAGATCGATTCAGGGATTAAATGAATCAATAATCAGATCATTATGATAAAGATCGATTCGAATTGGGAAAACAATGAATTGAAGCCAGCCCTACTTGGTTATGTGTGCGGGTCCAGACGTGACCTAAAGGAACTATTTTATAAGACACGATGGGAGAGAAACACACAAGGGAAGCGTGCTGGATGGTATTTCTCCTTTTCTAGAGCAGCAAGCCGACCGACTACCCACACACACGTTATTAAATTGCTTTAATTTTACAAGCACATATACGGCAAGCGCGGCCATGACACACGAACAGAGGAACAACACAGGAAAGAATGAACAGAAGAAGTAGAAACAAGAAACAGGAGAAAAAAAAGCAGGGGAAAAACCTTGCACAAGAAAAGGTGCAACATTAAAATAAGCTGTGAATCCTGGCTTACGAGCATCACAAGCAACCACCAGTGACAGTACATGAACTGCTGTCCATGCACCCCTGACAATACAAACTCGAGAAATGTCCACGTGCTGCTACAAAGCGGTATCAGAGAGATGAGCAAAAACAACAACAGATATTATCAGAAGGAGAAAAACAACAAAACAAACCCCAAACTGAATCAGCCATTTTTCATCAAGTGAATTCTAAAGATAATAATGGTAATAAAAGCAAACCACAGTCAGGGTTACAAAGGTCAGTTCAGTCTATGCAGACCAGGCCGGAACGTTTCTGGTGGGCGGGGCTTCGAGGGAAACAGGAAGTGGTAAACTCCAGCTCCATGGGCACGTGGAGACTACAGCCAGCCGGCGAGCCATCCGTCTTTGAAGAAGGAGATTCCTGTATTGGGTAAAAAAAAAAAAAAGAAGAAGAAGAAAAAAAAAAAAGAAGAGCAGGTATTTGGGGGTGAGGTGACTTTTTCTAGTCATGCTAAGTTTGGGTCAACTACATGCAGTGGTAAAGACACGCTAAAATACAAATTACAGTCTGTGTTGGTGATAAAAGAAAGCCCCAGTGAGGTCCAGTCCATTCAGTCATTTCAAAACGTTTCCAAATGTGAACATTGATGTCAGTCATTTTATTCAAGGTAGGTTAAATGAGCGTTTAACAGAAAAGACTTGACATTATTTTATTTTATTTTTTTTGTAAACCAACTCCCCAGAAATGCATACAGCATGTTAACAGAAAACAACACTGGATTTTACTGTTAGCTCGAGCATTGTGCCACCATCTTCCTCACTACAGAGCACTGGAGGCCACCATTACCGTGTGTTGCAGTGAATAAACACAACTGGAGATGTGAAACAATATTTGGGTGGGATGAGACAAACCAAACTACACATTAAAAGATAGCTGTTTCTCTCTACTTCATCTTTTTGACCCCCTTCTCTGTTTTGTCCTTGTGTTTTCCTTTCTCAGACACAGTACCTACATAGCATTAGAGAAAATCAGGATGAGAGAGAGATGTATTGATTATCTTTGAAAATAAAACACACAAAGCATCTGTTTTGTCGATCCAAACACTTTCACGGGGTTTTAACTATTTCTATTTCTAACTATTCAAGGTAACGTAGGTAACTACCCTCCAAACACTGTCACAGGGCTTCGGCTCATATTTCTCCATTGTGTTATTCAACTGTCTTATTCAGAAACTCGCCGACTGACAAAAATGATGCACATTCACCAAACGAATGCTAGTATGGATGTAAAGCAAATTATACATTACCCCCCCATCCAATGCATAGACTTTACTACTCTGCTTATAAAATAGTCTTCATTAACAAAAATATGCTGTCTTTATCAAGTAATGACTTACGGACTTCTGCAGCAAAATGATAATACACACGCATGCACGCACGCGCGCACACACGCATGCACGCACACACATATTATACATATAATTCAATATAAGATAAACATAAAGGATACATTAAGTGTTTGGAAAATAAAGACAGCCCACTTAACTCTTATTAAAGGGTGACTTTTTAAACCTGGGCCCTATTTTCCTATTCAACAGAGAGAGAGAGAGAGAGAGAGAGAGCGAGAGAAAGAGAGGCAGCAGGCAGAGAAGGGTCAACCAACTCTGATGGCTAGTCATCCACCGAAAAAATCTTTCTCTCTCCTCGTCCCCTTCGATTTCTAGAGCTCGTCATCTGTTTACTCCGGCTCAAATAAATATGGGTGGCCGTCCAATTCAAATGCCTCATCCACATTTTCGAATTCAGCCAAATATTCAGCCATGCCTTTGAAAACAAATTATTGCGAACAGTTCCTCTACGTCTCAGGCTAGGCTACCTCAAATGAATGGTCAGTTCTGATAAGACTCGGCTTGATGTCTTCTTTGGTAAACAAACCATGCCCCCTCTTTTACTTTTATTCTTTTATGGGGACTGGAAGAAGCGAAATGTAAAGAAAAAGTATGTCTCTGTAGGGATCCTTCCAGATGTTGTCAGACACTTACAATAACAATCTGAGCCTGTCACTGGCACAAACAAGCACTTTTAGTGGACGTACTTTGATGGGCACAGTTGCCCTCAATGGTTAGATCACAGCCCCTTCTGCGGATACTTGCTGCAGTGTTCTTGCTCAATACTGGACCAATTGGGGCACGCAGGTACCGTAGCGGTCGATTCCGTTGCCTACCTACATGGGGAACACCAGTTTGAATCCCCGTGTTACCTCTGGCTTGGTCGGCGTCCCTACAGACACAATTGGACATGTCTGCGGGTGGGAAGCCGGATGTGGGTATGTGTCCTGGTCCCTGCACTAGTGTCTCCTCTGGTCGGTCGCGGCACCTGTTCAGGGTGGAGGGAGAAGTGGGGGAAATAGCGTGATCCTCCCACGCGCTACGTGCCCCTGGCGAAACTCCTCACTGTCCGGTGAAAAGAAGTGGCTGGCAACTCCACATGTATCGGAGGAGGCATGTGGTAGTCTGCAGCCCTCCCCGGATCAGCAGAGGGAGTGGAGCAGCGACCGGGATGGCTCGAAGAGTGGGGTAATTGCCCGGGTACAAATTGGGGAGAAAAAGGGGGAACCCCCCCCCCAAAAAAAAACAGCCAATTTTTGTCTCTATTAGTAATTTAGATGAATGATGGAAAAATAGGGCCCAGGTTTGAAAATACCGGATTTACCCTTTAAGTCAAGCAGGCTTGCAATATGTATGGGATGAACTCGAATCGATAAGATCCGGTCTATTTTAAAGAAACTATGTGATAACAAAATTATGTTACACATTAAATAAATGTCTTTCACAACAGGCTGAATTGAAGGAATGGAGACATAAACAGTCAGTCTCCAAGAGACAGAGAAAGGTGTGACGCCATCTCCTCTGCGTTCCACCAACCCTTTGAGTTTCTCGCCCCACTTTTCACGAAGTCTCAAACAAGTTGCTCCCTATTCCAATAGGTAGTGTTACTGTAATGCAAGCATTTTACAACTGCTGAAGGTAGCGACACAGCGACTGCACACATTCACACTCAGGTGTGGTGAAAGCCCGGCAGCCCATTGGAATTGCATTGGTGCAAACTGTGGAATTTAGATTGGAAAAAAAAAGTCTAAATATAATCCCTTTTTTGGTGAATTTCTAAAAAGCAAAATATTTAAAGGCAGTAGGTGTAATTTAGCAAAACTGAGACTAGAAGGGTGAGGATACCAAATTCACAGTGTTGGAATAATTTGATATCCCATGTCCTCATCTCCAAGTACCATAAGTTCTCAGCCTTTTGAGATAAAATTCAGTCATCCAAAGACCTTTGCTCATAAAATAATTATTTAAGAAAAAAAAAAAAAGAAAAGAAGAAGAAGCTCAATACATGTCTTGATGCATGCTCGATAATCCAGGTAAGAAAATCCCAGAAGGTTAAATCAGTTCATCTGGACACGACGTTTAGATGTGTCCAGATGAACTGATTTAACCTCCTGGGAGAAGCTGAATAGAGTTTGAAACTGTTTTTGCTTTTTTTCTTTTCTTGTATATTGAATCAGGATAAAAGAAAACCAATGTTGATCCCTCCACACCACAGACACACCAGCCAATGGACCACAGCTGCTCCCCCTATTTGTTGCCCAACACCTATGACACACACATATCCTTCCAATTATCCACTCAACGTTAGCCACCGACAACTGTTTTGGTGAATAATTTTGCTAAAGAGTTTCTGTGCAGTGTTTACAAATGCTCAATAGAATCCAATCACAGCAACAAAATGCTGGCTTTCATTTTCCCAGATTTAATTGTTTCCAGAAGCTATGTCCAACCGTTCCACCTAATGTATCAATACTTATACAACAGTTACAAGCTACATCAGCGAAGCTGCAAAACACATGACATAGAAGCAGATGGTCAAGGAAAAAAAATGAGCAAAAATCAGCATAGGAGAGTACCACTATAATAATAATAATACTAATCATCATCATAATAACAAACAGAAATATGTCAAACCAAATGATAACACAATCGTTTTAAAATGTAAAGGACATTTTACAAACGTTACCAAATTCTGACTGTTTTCTACTACTCTTTAAATCATTCACACAGCAAATGATACAGGGGTGATTTGATGGCTAAGGCAACGATGATAGTGCGGTTGGTTTTCTGGTGCTGCATCAGTGATGCAGGTCACAGACGGCCAGGCGACCAGCTTGCACTGCACAGCTTGATCCCCGACACACACACGGTTAGAATCCTCACTCTGAGCTTGGCTTGCAGTGCCTGGCCTCCTGTCCGTAAATGTGTTAAACCTGCTTTCACTCATCATGAATTTGTATAAATAATGTATATACATTTATCCACAGACTCTAACAAGTGCAGCCTCAGGTGAAAATACTCAGAAATGCATGCAACGCGCGTCCCTGAAGGTAGACACCAGCTCGAAGCTGGCTACCTCCAAAGATAACCGAACACAGAGAAGGGGGGGGGGGACACACGAATAACTCGCCAAAAGCTAGCACAAAAACACACAAACAAAATTATCACCGCGCATGAGAAACCAGACGCATAAGTGCAGACAAACACACATACAAACACACACATGCATGCACACACATACACACACACACACGTCTGTCCATTTCTAAATGAGTTCTCCCTTCCGTCGCACAAACAGCCTGCAGTTCTGTCTGCCAGTGTTACCCGGTGCTTTTAGACCATGGAACCACATCATTTGTGTTTACTGAGATGCGCTTGTATGTTTCTCTGTGTTGTCCAAGCACAGTCAGACAGAAAAAGGTCTGAGGGCAAAAGAAAAGAAGCTTCTGGAAGTGTTCCAAGAGTACAAGAAGAAAACGGCGCTCAAAGAAGCATCTGGTCTCGTCTTTACCCAGGCCCGGGGGCCCGGCCGCTTGCGGCAGAGCCACAGCAATCAAAGCTGGGTGAGACGGTACACATGACAATACACGGTGCCGCTATGTGTATTCAAATAAGGTCACCGGGATGATCTAATACTCAATTCTTGGTAAAAAATAAAAAAAATAAAACAAAACAAGACGAAGATAAATAAATATTTTTTCGTCCTGACTTGAACAGCCAAATCAGATCTGGGCAACAAAAAGATCACATCTTTCTGCTTGGCTCTGCTGACCTGAGCGTAGACAGAGACGCCCTATGTGTACGTATGTTCACAGACATCTAGGAAATATCTTCCTGTATGTTCTCAAATCTAATACTTAAATACTAAATATGTAAATGCTGAATGGGAGGGACCCGCTCTCTGCAGATTTACCTATTTGTTTTTTGGATTTTTCCCCCTTTTTCTTCCAATTGTACTCGGCCAATTACTCCACTCTTCCGAGGCGTCCCGGTCACTGCTCAACCCCCTCTGCCGATCCGGGGAGGGCTGCAGACTACCACATGCCGATACATGTGGAGTCCCCGGCTGCTTCTTTTCACCTGACCATGAGGAGTTTCACCAGGGGGACGTAGCGCATGGGAGGATCACGCTATTCCCCCCACTTCCCCCTCCGGCCCGGACAGGTGCCCCGACCACCCAGAGGAAGCGTTAGTGCAGCAACCAGGACACATACCCACATCCAGCTTCCCACCCGCAGACAGGGCCAGCTGTGTCTGTAGAGACGCCTGACCAAGCCGGAGATAACACGGGGATTGGAATTAGCGATCCCCATGTTGGTAGGCAACGGAATAGACCGCCATGCCACTCAAATGCCTACCGATTTGTAATCATCACTTTTTTTCTTTTCTGCACTCTGCACAGAGAGATTCCTTTATTTACTCAATTCTTTCCTAACCCAAAAAACTTAAGATATTTTGTTGTTCCTTGGTGCACAGACAGTCTTCCATGGATATTGAATTGATACCCTTGTGTTTACTTTGGAATGGTGTGCATGGCAAACCTGCGCCGCAGTCAGGGCTCCACAGCACACAGGCACGAACACAGATGGTCGATAAGGGCAAAACAGCCCATTTATTCAACTGAATTAAGACTGATCTGAGACAGATTTAACAACACGAGAGTTAAAAACCATTTAAAAGACTAAACACAGACATGCATTAAAGAGTCTTTTGCAGGGGACAGAGGCTCAAAGGAGCAAATGTGCTGCAGGCTCGTGTCTCTCTCTCGGGCTCTGGTGCAGGTCTTTGTGAAGATGAAGCCATGTTTGAACCTGTCTCACTTCAGCCTAATTAGATCGAGACAGGCTCAAATGGTGACTGCCCCCCACTCGACACACTGTGTTTGTGTCCTTCATGATAAGCATCTTGATAAGTCCACTTCCTAGTATGCGCAAACATATATACTATATATATATACATATATATACACACACACACACACACACACACACACACACACACACACACACACACACACATAAGATACTTTCAATAAAATCTGTTCTTCTAGGGTTGTTTATCCTAGTAGTGGTGTATCAGGTTGCCTTTTGTGTTGCCTTCATAGTGTTCTCACCGGTTCTAAACAACATCAACAAACTGCTTACGCAGGAGCTGGTCTGAGGCTGAATTATATCTAGTTCTTGTCAGCGGTGTAGACAGCCCATCATTTCCATGAAAGCAAAAACAACCTGTAAGGCCACGACGTTGGGAAGATATTGACAAACCTCTTTCACTTTTGATGATTGTCAGCATTAATGTTTGTACGAAAAAGGAGGGGAAATTATCTCCATAGCCACACTCAACAAGCATGAGGAGACATCGTTCAGTATTCCTGCTACATTCATTTATCTGACTCAGTGTTTAAAAGCTCCCTGAACCTGATGCAGAAGGATGAGGCCAAATGATGTGGTGGAACTCTTCAGAGAGGCAATTAGCCAAGCGTCTAATCTGTTATGGCAAACAGTGACCAGCGGGGCACATTGTTTCGCGCCCCGTTGAACAAACTTTAAAAATGTAAAGACCAAATTAATAGGCAAGCATTTTTAAATGGGAACATTCACCATTGTTATGCAAAACCCTCACCTCAACATGCAAAACAAATTCGTTGAGTTTTGGAGACGGAATTGTCCGAAGGCCGCTGCCGTTTCATTTCAAAGCATGCATAATACATCATTAGGCATAAAAAGGAAGCCTACAGCATTAAGATGTTTTTTCTATGATGATTATCCTTTATTAGTCATTAAAAACAGAGCAAGAGAGAGAGCGAGAGACAGAGACAGAGACAGACAGAGACAGAGAGACAGAGACAAGGGGGGAGGGCGGGCACAACTTTTAAGCACCCGAACCTTGCTGCCAGCATTCCATTAATTGCCCACACAATGGGGAGAACCATTGGGGATTTTTCAATTTCAAAATATGAGGAGTATTCCATTCAGTCTCTCTCATGTTATACCTGCACTTAAATCCTACAGAGCTCACATATGAAAAAGGACTCAAGGTTACACCGATTGAAAGCCCCTGACTACAGCCACTTCAGAAATCCATTTAGCCAGCGGGGGCTAGAACATCTAATTCAAACATGGTCTCGCTGTTAAAACGGTTGCACCAACACCTTTTAAAGTCACACACATGCACACACACTCTTTGCTCCACTGTTTGCTTGGCTCCTTTGTAAGAGAGAGGAACCTGCCACGTGAAGAAGATGCAGGACCCAAAGACTTCATCTCGCCCAGACCAGAGCCGAGTAGTGAAGGCAGAGTCTGATCATTGCGTTGCCAATGGCAGAGGGAGTTCTCTTTGGGGACCGAGTATAAAAGAGATCTGTGACGTTGATAATAAAAAAAGACAACCTGAATGTCACGACCCAGCTCTTCAGCAGCAAGAGAATTCAGTTATCCTGCCCACCTCCCACCCCAGCCCAACACACTACTCAATACAAGCATGAGTACCTCAGGAAAAGTAATCAAGGTCCCTTGACCTGGCTCTTGCAAAATATAAACTTCCAATGACAATAAACAAAAACAAAAAAAGTAAAAGAAAAAGAAAGCACCCAACGTTAAAGGTTTATCAGTCAGTATGATGATGATGCTGGAGGGGCACAGGGAAGTAACCAAGCCCCTAACAGTGGGTAAAGGGAGTTTTTTTTTATCAGCCTGACATACTTGCAGATGCCATGAATGCAGATCTGTGGAGGCTCTGAAGACAACAGGTGAACTTTTTTTCCGTAGGTCACACACAAAGCCTCATGACCTCCAATGCCAGAGCCATGTCCATCGGAGGAATATGTATTTGTCACTTGAAGGTACAAACTCGAGACAAGTTGGAGCAACTGATAAATCAACATGATGAACTCAGGGAGGGTAAACTCCATGCAGTGCATGTGAGCTGGATGGGCTGATTGAGAAATGGTTGGTAAACACTGATGAGTTGCAGCGGATGAGCAAATAGTGTCAAAGATGCCAAGCACCTCTATTGTGTGACACATTGTTATGAACAGAACAATTTGAGATCCTGAGGCCTAGTATTGACCACACATTTCCAACTGAATAGCTAACGTTACATTATTTACATATTTCATATTATCTACATTATTCACATTATCTACATAATATCAATTCGTTTAATTTCTTTATTTCATCATCATCAGCTCCATAACCTATGGAGGTCGTAGGAGCACAGCTGATGCCTCAACAAGTCTCTTCCACCGTTTATGGTGATTGCGTTTGGTTGAGTCTTCGTTGTGTTTCCGTAGGGGGAGTACCTGGTGGTCCCTATCTCCTCTCCAGGTTTGGATGGCCGTTGGTTCATGGAGGAACTCATCCGCCCTTTGACAGTTTTGTTTTTAATCCTGCTGGGTGTCCACACACCCTCCTCACAACAATCCAAAGGTTGAAAAGGGGGTGCCTGTTCAGTCGCCGATGACCTGACGGCTGCAGTTTAACGTCGTGCCCAGGACCAACTTCTTTTATTTACACAAATAAAATTTAAAAAAAGATACAACATATAATTAAAAAAAGAATGTGAAGGAGAATTACCCAAAAGAAAAAAAAAACAGGGGCTTGAAAAGTGGCATGCTCCAGGCAGCATACTACAAGAAACAATTGGAGCAATGCGGTATGCACAATTTGTATGCATAAATCAATAATGCCAGACATAGTAAGAGACAGAGATCCTAATGGGACTCTTAACATTGACATTATAATATAGATGCTGTTGCACTGCTTCATCGAAGATAATGTTAGCTCATCGGAATCACGTTTTTAGCTAACCACCAACCCCGGAAAGCAAGCTGACACCAAGTTACTTTAGCCTGAATGGGAAACACGCCACTTTGAGGGTCATTGGGTGAATTTCACAACATCACAAAAAATGTCACAATTTTATCTTTTTTATATTTACTCATTTCTATAAAGACTCTGTCCATACTAGATAGCAAACAATTTACAAATGTTTGATATTTGTATTTATTTGTTCATAGTCATACTTATTTTTACTCTTACTTATTTGGTCTTATTTTTGCCTTGTCTGGTTTTATTTCTTTGTAAAGCCCTTTGTAACATTGTTTTAGAAAAGTGCTATATAAACAGCTATTATTAGATAGCGATGTATCAAATGCAGTTGCGTGACTTTAGAAAAGGGAGCTTTGTTTCTTACTCTGCACGTGATTTGCACAAGTTTACTGTTTCCTGTTTACAATGTTTCATTATGGTTGCTGTCATCCAACTGCACCTGCACAATCTGCCATTTGCACAAGTTTACTGTTTAAAATAGCATTGGATATGTCACCTTACGATTGTACGGACATTGTCTACTGGAGTATACTGTCCAACAAAGTACATCCAAAGCCTGCACTGACTGTTTTTGTACATGTATCCTGTTATGGCACTTTGATTTCTCTAAGTACTTTAATAAGAACTCTTATTTCCCACTTGTGTTTTGAGCCAGCAAAACAAGCATCATGAGAAAAAGTGTAAAATTGTTTATCATTTGACATATAATCTTGAAACTTGACACTTGATGTAATCACGTCTGTCACGTACAATTTGAAACTGATATACTGTTTCAACATTTTGGTGGGAAAATGGTGTTCACTATTTCCAATGTGCTGTCATGATTTTTTTTTCCTTTATAATAAACAGACCATGGGCATAAAAGTAGATGAACAAATACACATTTCTTTTCGCTGCAAACATTTATTCATCACAATAAAATTTCATGTGAATATTAGCTAGAATCGCTAATTATTAGCTACCTAACACTATGTCATAATCACAGAAAATTGAATCAGTTCACTTGGACACAACGCTTATTGAGAGAGAAACGTTTCATCACTCATCTACGTGACCTCTTCAATCTCAAATGCCTGCAGGTATCCCCACCCTTATAAACAATACAGTGGCATTAATGACCAAAAATTAAAGGTTTCATATGCAAATTGCTGTGACCATAAACGAGAGTTACAGTGGCCATGTGTAGTATTCACAGATGATTTGGGAATGGTTGACAGATGTACTCTTAGCCCCCCCCAATGAGTGTGAAAACGAAAGTGATGTATAGATGTTTAAGAGGGGAAGAAGTGAGAAGAGCGGCTGTGGAGAAAGTGTGGGACAGGGTTTGATTGAGATGGATGTAGGGAGGATATGGAGAAATCTGACAGTGAGGTGTAACAGTTTCAAATGTGAGAATTTTGACTTTTTATTAAGACACAATAGGGTATTCAATAATTTAATATTTAGTAAGTTTGATGCGAAAGTGAAGAAAGCAAAGCATGAGAGGCAAGATTGAGATGGCTCGGGCATGTGTGGAGGAGAGATGCTGGGTATATTGGGAGAAGGATGCTGAATATGGAGCTGCCAGGGAAGAGGAAAAGAGGAAGGCCAAAGAGGAGGTTTATGGATGTGGTGAGGGAGGACATGCAGGTGGCTGGTGTGACAGAGGAAGATGCAGAGGACAGGGAGAAATGGAAACGGATGATCCACTGTGGCGACCCCTAACGGGAGCAGTTGAAAGCAGTAGTAGTAGTAGTAGCAGCAGAGATGTGAATGTGAAAAAAGAATGTGATGTGTGTGGTGTAGGTGTGGAAACATTTATGTATGAGTTTGTTGAATGTTGTGAACTGGAGGGATACATGTTGAAAATGAAAGAATTAATAAGTAGGTGGGTTTATTGACAGAATGGAATGGAGAGACTTGTGGTTGTTTGGGGTGGCTGGCAAAGTGAACGGATGTAAGGTTAATTCATTAAATCACGTTTCAAGCCATGCAAGGTTTGCTGTCAAGCTAAAGAGGAATATGGCCCATTACGAAAAGAGGAAAGCTGAGGTGTGGAATATTTTTAGGAGTATAATGGAAAGAGAATATGTTGTATGGTTATGTTAGAGAAGAAGAGTTTGTTGGTGGATTTGTATAGGGGAGCACTTTTGTTGTGATTGGGGAGGGAGGGAGGATAATGTTGGATTTTGGTTAACCAGTATACTGTGTGTGGTATATGTGTATTTTTTGTTTGATTTCTTTTATTTGGTGGGGCATGGCTGGAAGCCATGCCAAGGCCTACGGATTACCTCACTATTTTCTGTTTTGTCTACCTGTGTTTTGTCGACCTGTAATTTTTTGATTCTTGTCCTCTTTATTTCTGTAGAGTTCGATGGGTTTGTGAAATGTTTTTTTGGTTTGGTATATGTGTTTTGTATTTTGAACGTTTTTTTTCTATAGAATAAAAGGAAAAAAAAGGCACCCCCTCGGTTTAGGGATGGTCGTTCCCTCTTCACATAGATGGCCTCTTTGACTCCCCGTTCAAACCAGCGTTCCTCCCTATCAAGGATGTGCACATCCTCATCCTTGAAAGAGTGGCCACTGGCCTGTAGATGATGTAGACTGTGGAGTCCTGGCCTGATGTGTTAGCTCTCCTGTGTTGTGCCATCCTCTTGGCCAGTGTCTGTTTAGTTTCCCCAACGTACAAGTCATGGCAATCCTCCAGGCACTTAACAGCGTACACTATATTGTTCTGTTTGCGCCGGGCCACCCGATCCTTGGGGTGGACAAACTTCTGGTGCAGCGTGTTTTGGCATTTGAAAGCAACTGAGATGCAATGTTTAGAAAATACACATCTCAACTGTTCCAACACTCCTGCCACATACAGAATCACCACTGGTTTATGCTTAGGTAGCTGTTGTCCTTCTCCCTTCGATTGGCTGGTGCTCTGTTTGGGCCTCTTCCTGGCTTTGACAAACACCCAGTTAGGATAACCGCACTTAACCAGGGCCTGTTTAGTGTGGGATTTCTTCCCTTCCCCGGCTGCTCTGTGGGTGGTGATGTTGTCAGCTTGGTGGTACAGCGTCCTGATGACTCCTAGTTTGTGCTCCAGTGGATGTTGAGAGTCAAACCTTAAGTACTGATCAGTATGTGTTGGTTTACGGTAAACATCAACAATCAAATGTCCCCCATTGCCAATTGCAATTTCACAGCCTAAGAAGGCTAGCCTGTCATTTTTCACATCCTCCCTGGTGAACTTGATGTGGTTGTCCACAGAGTTAATGTGGTTGGTGAAATGTGATACATCCTGAGATTTAATTTTAACCCAGGTGTTGTCCACAAATCTGAACCAATGGCTAGGTGGTGCCCCTGATTAGGGCAACAGAGGCCTCTTTTCCACTTCCTCCATATACAAGTTGGCCACTATAGGTGAGACTGGGGAACCCATAGCACACCCATGCTTCTGCTTATAGTACTGCCCCCTGTACATGAAGTACGTGGACTGAAGACACAGCTTCAGGAGTAGACACACATGGTCAGTGTTCAGGATGGTCTTATTGCTAAGGGTAGGGTCGTTTTGTAATTTCATACGGACTACCTCCACTGCTTCATCAACAGGAATGCACATGAAGAGAAACTTAACATCATAGGAGACCATCGTTTCATCCCCCTCCATAATGATGTCCCTCACCTTATCCACAAAATTCATAGTGTTCTGAATGTGATGTTCATAACTGCCTACCAACAGGTTAAGAATAGATGCAAGAAACTTAGAGATGTTAATAGGTTACTAAGTTAATCATACAAACATTAGGCTGTAATGGCACATCCTGTTTATGTATCTTAGATAACCCATACAGACTACGTAGGTGTAGCTTTCCCTGGGTTTAATCTGTGGTACAAAATTCTGTCAATAGCATTGTCCTTATCTAACAGCTTCAGACAATCTATCACCTTTTTCTTGTAACCACTGCCTGGATCTTGTTTCAGGGGCTCATAAGTATTCATGTTGCTAAGTAACGTCATAACTTTCTCATGACAGTCTGTCTGGTTTAATACAACAGAGTGGTTTTTGTTTTGTTTTTTGGATTTTGATATACTTTATTAATCCCCATGGGGAAATTATGCTCTGCATTCAACTCATTCTAGCTATGTAGCTAGGAGCAGTGGGCAGCCGCCGTGCAACACCCATGAACAAACTCCAGTTCGTCTTGCCATGCCTCAGTCAGGGCACAGATAGGGGTATTAACCCTAACATGCATGTCTTTTTGATGGTGGGGGAAACCAGAGCACCAAGAGAAAACCCACCGCAGACATGGGGAGAACATGCAAACTCCACACAGAGGACGACTTAGGATGACCCCCAAGGTTGGACAACCCCGGGGTTCAAATCCAGGACCTTCTTGCTGTGAGGCAACAGCGCCAACCACTGGGCCACCATGCCACCGACTGCAAAGCATCTGCCTTTGTCTGGTGCAAGGATGATGATGTTATTGTCCTTACTGACAGTCGTGACAATATTCCTCTTATCTCTGCTGATGTTGGACGGCGGAGCCTTCGCATTGCTGAGGCAGGCTGAAACTTTTGTTCACGGTTTTTCCACTTCCAGGTCTGTGATGTTGTTTTTACGGATCACTGATACCGTGGCAGTGATCAGTTCCACTCATGGGATTGCCTTGGTGTGACAGTGAAATTTAGCCCCTTAGCAAAGATGTCTTTCTCTGCCTGAATGAGTTGTCTGTTGGACAGATTCTTCAAGGACCAGGCCCCCTGGCACAAACAGAGCAAAATAGTGCACACTGTTAAGTGCCAAGAGAATTGCCGTGACTTGTACATCGGTGAAACCAAACAGACGCTGGCCAAGAGGATGGCACACCACAGGAGAGCTAACATGTCAGGCCAGGACTCCACAGCCTACACCCATCTACAGGCCAGTGGCCACTCTTTTAAGGATGAGGATGCGCACATCCTTAATAGGGAGGAACGTTGGTTTGAACAGGGAGTCAAAGAGGCCATCTATGTGAAGAGGGAACGACCATTCCTGAACTGGGGGGGCTAAGAGTACATCTGTCGCCATCTTACAATGCTAAATGTTTAGCCAACACACAGCTACAGGAGCTGGATTCTTCTGTATGTCTAAGATTGTGCTCATTAGAGCTGTACCTGAAACAGATTTTTTTGATTCAAATCAAATTTGGCTGTTTAATACAAAGATTCAACTATTCATTCCTTTTTTTTTATATATAGACAACCTGGCAATCAGAAAATCCATCGGCATGCGTTGCAGTGATGATTTCAACCACATTTACATTAACTATAATAGTCAAATGCATCAGAGTCATTGGAACTTACTTTTGAGCATTTGAAACTCAATAAAATACAGCTGCTTTGAATTGTGGCCTAATTGAACATATATTAATATAACTAACCATATGGATTTGTAGGGAATGACACAAGGCAGCACACGTGTATTTAATCCGGCTCTTATAGCCTTATTTTTTCCCACGGTGCACGCACAACTGCCTCCGTGGACTATGTGTGGCAAGCTGAGGTCACTCACTCATTCATGGACGACCTGAGAAGGTTTAGTAGGACCTGCAGCACAGGTGCACTGTGGGTCTGGATGGTTTCATGCTTGTTTTGTTCCACTTCAAACATTAAAATCAACATGTAAATGAATAAACAATTGAAACAGGTGAAAATAAATTCGCAGCATTGTCCTCTAACTGACATCTCTTCTTCAACAGGGTAGGCCTACTTTTTTTTCTCTTTAAACATAAAAAAAACTAATAAATAAATCTAAACAAGAATAAATTGACAAATTAAATTATTTAAGATTGGAATTATTTTTAAATGAAAATAAAAACAGTATGCCTGAAGTTTTTAAATAAATCCATGGCACTGTCCACTTTGAAATAATGTTCTATGTTGTTGAATGATAATAAATGAATTTTTGCTTAGAAAGTTTGCATTTATAGATAGAACGAGTAGGATGTTCCTAAAAATCAATGTATAGACTCATACAAAAATAATGCCACTCAATCATCACTTATGACCCACTAGACGTGTGTGGCGGTGTGTGTATCTGCAGAGACCCTGTCCTCTGCCTGTATTTTCTTCTTTGCTGTGTACGGGATGTTTCTGGGCGGTAACCTTTGGGCAGCGGGATGCTATAAAAACGTAGTGACCAGGTACCAGATCGAGATCCTTAGCACACATCCAAGAGGAAGCTACGAAAATGGTGGACACAGTGCCGAAAAGACGCAAATATAGCGAGGCGAAACGTTAAGCGGACAAATCTCGTTCCAAAACGAGAGTGAATCTGGGGTTGGCTTTCACCTGCTGGCGAGCACTGAAGGAGGGGATGGGGATGAAGAGTGATGCGGAGTTGGCCTGTACACTGGGATGTGTTCTGGTAACTGCGGTCAGGCGGTGTGTTCTTCTGGTGCCGCTGAGCCAGGGAGGCGGGGCCAACTTTGAATGTTGTGTTTACAAACTGCATGCCAAAATGTCTACAATTCAGCTTTTTTTTTTTATAATTATTTTTATTTTCTATGCAGATGCACTCCCCAACAAAATCACCCCAATCATTATAGAATGATTAATCCTTTCCAAAATAGAGCTATTCAAGCCATTTGGTGAAAATTCCTGTATTTTTTCATATCACAATATAAATCGCAGAAGAAAAAAATATGGCCATGTGAGTTTTTTCCAATATCGTGCAGTCCTAACATGCACACACACTTCATTCACAATCAAATACACACATAATCCTACCTACTCAGACAGTGCCAACATTCACACACACTATCACACTGTGAGGTCCTACACATTCATTGACAAACACAAACTTACGAAAACACACTGTTAACAACACCTCTTTGACATACAGAGACATGCATTTGCAAATACACACAGACCCACAAGCTCACGCAAATAGACAAACGTCCACCCACACTGGCCCAAGCACACACTATCTCACTCCCACCCACAAAGTATATATATATATATGTGTGTGTGTGTGTGTGTGTGTGTGTGTGTGTGTGTGTGTGTGTGTTTAAGTTAACATAAAGCTGGGCAGCAGAGCAAGCTCTGTTTGGGGCTCCTGGGGCTCCTCGTGGCCTTGAGTTGTGACCCACTGATGGAGAGCTGAGGAAGCAACATAGAACAGTGCATGCCGGGCTTACACCACCAATCACATATGGTATATGTGTGCACGCACGCATGCACGCACGCATGCACGCACGCACGCACGCACGCACGCACGCACGCACGCACGCACACACACACACACACACACACACACACACACACACACACACACACACACACACACACACACACACACACACACACACACACACACACACCTCATTGCTCAAACCTGCTGGAGTTAACAGACCAGAAGTTACTCCCATATAAAATAGAAGGTCAAAGATACTCTCCATCTATCTATCTATCTATCTATCTATCTATCTATCTATCTATCTATCTATCTATCTATCTATCTATCTATCTATCTATCTATCTATCTATCTATCTATCTATCTATCTATCTATCACACAAACATGCATACAGATAAAAATGTGTGTATATCTATACAAGCACGCCTATGCAAACACACAGAAACACATGTTCTGATACTTATCTTTCATGACAACATTAGCATTTTGAATAACTGCATAAAATGCAAGAGTGTAAATGAAGGCCTGCGAAGGGTTGACTGATACAGCTATGACTTACACTCATGGCCACTTTATTAGACACACCTATCCAACTGCTCGTTAACGCAAATTTCTAATCAGCCAATCACATGGCAGAAACTCAATGCATTTAGGCATGTAGACATGGTCAAGACGATCTGCTGCAGTTCAAACCGAGCATCAGAATGGGGAAGAAAGGTGATTTAAGTGACTTTGAATGTGGCATGGTTGTTGGTGCCAGACAGGCTGGTCTGAGTATTTCAGAAACTGCTGATCTACTGGGATTTTCACGCACAACCATCTCTAGGGTTTACAGAGAATGGTCCGAAAAAGAGAAAATATCCAGTGAGCGGCAGTTCTGTGGGCGAAAATGCCTTGTTGATGCCAGAGGTCAGAGGAGAATGGCCAGACTGGTTCGAGCTGATAGAAAGGCAACAGTAACTCAAATAACCACTCATTACAACCAAGGTATGCAGAAGAGCATCTCTGAACGCACAACACGTTGAACCTTGAGGCAGATGGGCTACAGCAGCAGAAGACAAACCGGGTGCCACTCCTGTCAGCTAAGAACAGGAAACTGAGGCTACAATTCGCACAGGCTCACCAAAATTGGACAATAGAAGATTGGAAAAACGTTGCCTGGTCTGATGAGTCTCGATTTCTGCTGCAACATTCGGATGGTAGGGTCAGAATTTGGCGTCAACAACATGAAAGCATGGATCCATCCTGCCTTGTATCAACGGTTCAGGCTGGTGGTGGTGGTGTAATGGCGTGGGGGATAATTTCTTGGCACACTTTGGGCCCCTTAGTACCAATTGAGCATCGTGTCAACGCCACAGCCTACCTGAGTATTGTTGCTGACCATGTCCATCCCTTTATGACCACAGTGTTCCCATCTTCTGATGGCTACTTCCAGCAGGATAACGCGCCATGTCCTAAAGCTCGAATCATCTCAGACTGGTTTCTTGAACATGACAATGAGTTCACTGTACTCAAATGGCCTCCACAGTCACCAGATCTCAATCCAATAGAGCACCTTTGGGATGTGGTGGACCGGGAGATTCGCATCATGGATGTGCAGCCGACAAATCTGCAGCAACTGCGTGATGCTATCATGTCAATATGGACCAAACTCTCTGAGGAATGTTTCCAGTACCTTGTTGAATCTATGCCACGAAGGATTAAGGCAGTTCTGAAGGCAAAAGGGGGTCCAACCCGGTACTAGCAAGGTGTACCTAATAAAGTGGCCAGTGAGTGTATAAGGGAGTGTTGAACTGCCTGCCCGAGCAGCTTGAGGTCTCGACACTCTTTCATAGACCGGCCTCAGAGAAGGTTTTTCTGACATGTGAACAGGCATGAGCTGCAACAATCCTGCTCATAATCTCCACATTTTAGCACACTGCTGATTCTTACCATCACCCAATTTGGCTCATTGCTGGTGGTTGAAATCTTTTGCGAGAGTTCGTCACTGGACACGTCATGATGTTGCCACCTTTGTGCAAAGCATAATTACCTTTAAGAAGATAACCTTAAAAAAGTGCAGTGCACGGACCAGTTCCAACAGTGGGAGGAAGGATCAAGCCACATTTTCGGGCGTACTCTTAAAAGTACTTTTAGTGAGTTGCCTGTGCTTCGTCTTTTACCTATTGAGCAATGCTTATACACCCTTTTCAGTCGATGTTTCACTTGCTATGCGTTGGTTTCACTGTGACTGCAAAGCGCTATGTAAATGCTGCATAACAAATTATGTTTTTGGAGGAGAAAATCCAATACTGTATATCCTTGACTGTATAGACCAGCCTCTGTGTAAAAAACACAAAATATTCCAACTCAATTTGGATTGTTTGTTTCGCCATATGAGAGCTTGTGCATATATATATATACATGCATGCATGTGTCTGCACAGACACACACACACACGCCTCAACTAGATCAATACCACAAAGCTCTAAATGGACTGCATCACACCAGTAGCAAAAAAACAACAACAAAAAACTGTAAAACAAGCAAACAAAAGGAGCCCAAATAAACCCATCTCCCCCCTGTCCATGCCTCCTCTCTTTTATTCTCTGATTCAGAGTGCTACTGGCAAAGGCTGGGAGGCCTTCGGACACAAACAGCTGTTCTCAGATAGTCGCTGTGATGGGAAACAGTTTGTATTTTGTCTGCTTTCCTTCTCCGGGGACAACAACAGTTCCCGTAAGCCTCTGAGGAGCCTCAAGAGCTGGTCCTGTGCCAACAGGGGCAGCAATGCTGTATTGGAGTGAACTGTAAACAAAAGTCAGAAGCTTAGCGGCATTCTGGCACCGCCGATTGTTATGTTCTGCTCTCCCTGTGGTGACCCGGTCATCACCTCAACTGGACTGAACCCCGCTTCCACCTTAGTGGTGGAGCAACCTGTCACACCATGTGGAAAAATGGAGTCGCCTGTCTTATTAAGAAAACTCTTTTCTATGAGAAGTCACCTCCATCACCCACTTGTTTCGAACCTAATTTCCCACAAGTACCTGCAAGCTCTTTGCTCAACTTGCCTGCCAAATTAAGACTTTGTGTGTGAGGTGGATGGACTCAGGATAGACACAATCAGGGACTGAAACCATTGGCTAGAGAGACAACACAGACAGTACATATTGTTTTTACTTCAGTCTAATCTATTTTTTTGTGTGGCATTTTTCCCCTTCATTTGATAGCGATAGTAGAGAGAGAGACAGGAAAGGCAGGGGAGAGAGAGGGGATGACATGCATCAAACGGCCAAGACCAGATTCGAACCCAGGCCACTGCAGTAAGGACTCAGCCTTATGTGGTATGTGTTCTACCAGGTGAGCCACCAGGGCGACCCATCAGTCTAATCTATTGTCTTTTTTTTTCTTCTCTTTTTGGATTTTTCCCCTTTTTTTCTCCCCCAATTGTACATGGCCAATTACCACACTCTTCAGAGCCGTCCCAGTCACTGCTCCACCCCCTCTGCCGATCCGGGGAGGGCTGCAGACTACCACATGCCTCCTCCGATACATGTGGAGTCGCCAGCCACTTCTTTTCACCCGACAGTGAGGAGTTTCAGGGGACCTAGCACGTGGGAGGATCACACTATTCCCCCAAGTCTCCCCCCCCCGAACAGGCGCCCCGACTGACCAGAGGCGCTAGTGCAGCGACCAGGACACATACCTACATCCGGCTTCCCACCCGCAGACACGGCCAATTGTATCTGTAGAGACGCCCGACCAAGCTGGAGGTAACACGGGGATTCGAACCGGCGAGGGTTGTGTTGGTAGGCAACGGAAAAGACCGCCACGCCACCCAGACGCCCCTAGTCTAATCTATTGTCAGCAATTTATTTATCCAAAGATATCACACAAACAAAACAGAACCAAAAAAACAAAACAAAAAAAAACATTCACACCTCTATTGTATCTATACCTGATTGACAGCCAGGGAGTGGTGTTCTATTAGAGCCCAGGCTGTCCTAAACTTTGACAAGTACTGTCGGTGGGGGCCTACCTGGTAGGAGACAAGCGACTCGTACTGTAAGTCAAGCGTAGTCTAGCATAATGTGAAGCGATTGAGGTAAAATGAGGTAAGACTGAGTGGAGCCCAGGGTTGGCCTGAGGCTGAGCAGCAGACTGAAATGCAGCGATAAGATCAATACTTGTTGACCACAGAGGAGCTGGTGTTGGCTGGGGGGCAGCTGAGGGCCACTGCCCTGGCCTCCATGGTAGAGAGACCTCTAATATGGGACATCTCCAATGCCTAAACATGAATGTCCCTTTAATATGCCCGGCGGCCTGTCCAGGGTGTCTCCCCACCTGCCGCCCAACGACTGCTGGGATAGGCTCCAGCATCCCCGCCACCCTGACAGCAGGACAAGCAGTTTGGATAATGGATGGATGGAAGATGTTATTTAAAGAAACAAGAAAGAAAAATTCTCAATTTAAAAAAAAAAAAACTTTTTGCAAAACAACTGACAGAAAAACAACATCCATTTGACATAGCCCTTTTTATTTCAGAGGTATTGAAATATCAATGTAAGGATTTTTTTAAATTATTTCAACATTGTAGTTTAAAACTGATTACTACTAAATATAATCCTTTTTGGTCTTATTGGATTCAATGTCTTTTAAAAAAAAAGTATCTAGTTATTTTCTGTCCACTGCAAAATCAGTAAAAATAAAAAATAGAATAGAAAAGGAGGATGTTTAAAAAATGCAGCCAACAGTAACATTTTTGCTTCATAATATCAAGGGTTTGTATTTGACCAGTATTTCCATCTTGTCTCTCTGGCTGAGAGGCCCAGGGAGATTGTTCCATGTAGCCATATCAGAAACAGCCATCTACAACTGATATAAATGTCAGTAGGAATTTGTAAAAAAAAAAAAAAAAACTCATAAATAATGGATGCGGTGTGTAGGCATGGGAGCATCTTCTACGAGCCCAGAGAGGCAAGCGTGTTTTCTCATCTCCAAACCGGGGAGCCATTCTAATGACTGCGCCCAGAGACCTGGGGGTCTCCATCAGCCTCTCATCGCCCCCAACCCCAATCGCCAGACCACAGCAAGCCCCTCGTAAGCCTCTGCCGTCGAGCTCCTCAGTGCTCCCAGCCAGTGCATATATCCTACAGAGGGGAGCATGAGCTTCTAAATTAAACATTCACAGCAGCAGCCATGGCCTGTTTTAGTCGCATCAGCAGAAAATAACACAAACATGGAGGCCGAGGAAGATCTGATCATGTTCAGCTGACATGTTCTTCTTTTTTTTTAGACCTTTTTTTATCGGTAGGGGGTTCTCTAGTCTTCTAGAAGCCGGAAAACACAAATAATATCATGAGTGCTTGTCTTGTGGATGTCTCTTTTGGTGTGGCGAGAGAGATGGAGATGGAGATGGAGAGAGAGAGAGAGAGAGTGAGCATTTTGTGGTTGGCTCTGTTTTGATGTGCGGAAAGGGAGTGTGAGAAAAAAAAGAGAGAGAGAATATACGGGAAAAGGTAAATAAAGAGAGAGTGAGAGCGTTTATCTTTTGGATATCAGTGTTGTGGGCTGAGGAAGAGAGAGGGAGTGAGAGAGAGAGAGTGAGAGAGGGAGACGAGACAGAAAGAGATGGAGGAAGGAATGATGGGAGAAAAAGAGTGTTTTGGAATTATTTGTATGGGGCTGAGTGGGAACTGAGAAGGCCGTACGTGAGAAATGGTGAGATATCAAGAAGAAGACAGAGAGGAGAAAGACGGTGTGTGAATGGTGCTGGTGCAAGGCTCCGTCGTGTCCCCCGTCATGCAGGATAAGGTCATTCCTAGGCTTGGGGGCAGCTAATGTCGAATGGGGCAGGGACTCCTCGCTATCTTCCTCCCCTGACCTGCGTTCAGACATAAACAGGAAGTCACCAAGAGGAAGCGGGGAAGTCATATATTTTACAGCTGTGCGCTAGATCGAAAAAAAAATGTCATATGACAGCCGCGGTTTTAATGTACGTTATCAGATTTACCCGCCGTGTTCAAGAAACACAGCGCAGCCAAGCTAGCGTGTCGCCACGAAGCCACCGGAGCGGCGTGCACCGTGCAGACAGGCAGGCGTTCTGCTGGTCGTTTAAATAAAAACTTTGGTCACTGTCTTTTCCTGTCACTTGCAAAAAAAAGGCCCTTTTCCTGCTCCCCCAACAGATAAACCTTTTTGTCTCTTTGTCTTTGTTCTTGGATGCAGATCAAAGAACCATTTCCAGGCTGGGGGCTTATGATCTGTCAGGCACAGCGATTTATAAGGCCCTGGTATCCCACAGTACTCATCACATCACCAAGTCACAGCCAGTATGAAACTGACTGCTTGGCAAGCCGGCAGTATGAATACCGTGGCCATAAAGGCAACACATTAGCACCGATTCCCTGTTTTTAAAAGAAGAAACTACAGTTAGTCTCACTTCAGTAGCAAACTTCCACATTCACTCATTTATTAAACTCATCAGCGCAAACCTTTGGCAATGTACTTGCAACATTGCCCACAAGTCAAATCAAATCAAATCAATTTTATTTGTATAGCCCAATGTCACAAATTACAAATTTGCCTCAGAGGGCTTAACAGCAACACAACATCCTGTCCTTAGACCCTCTCATCGGATACGGAACAACTCCCTAAAAAACACCCTTTAACAGGGAGAAAAAATAGGAAGCAACCTCAGGGAGAGCAACAGAGGAGGAATATCTCTCCCAAGACAGACAGCATGCAATAGATGTTGTGTTTACGCAATTTACACAATACAACACTGAAAGAGGATAACAGAATTATAATGGACTTAAAACATTTATGAGGAATATGATGTGCAGGATGCCAAGCAGTGTCCAGATGCCATTAGAACAGTCATATATATATATATATATATATGCCTGCATGTGCAGATGCATACACAATCCCACTACAATCTCTTTTCTTCTCTCTCTGTCTCACACATGCATGCACACACACACGCACACAAACACGCTGAAACACACACAAACAAGCCTGATCGATTTCTCTGTCTGACCAAGAGGGTGGTAAAACAGAGTCAGGGTGAGGGTGGGGGAGTCAGCCCACAGCCCCGGAGGAAGTGATTTAATGTCCAAAAAGATGTGTGCTTGTTTTTTGCTCCGTCTTTTTCCTGTTGTGTTCTGATAGGGACTTCCTCTCCCCAGTGGGGGTGGATATGGGTGTCATCCTTCCATCCATCCCACCTCCACCCGAGCCACACGGAAATGTCATTCTGCTGCTGCCGCTCCCCTGAAAAACTCACTAAATGGAGTGGAAATCAGCACAAAACAGTCACAAAGTACTGTGTGTGTGTGTGTGTGTGTGTGTGTGTATGTTTGTGTGTCCGTAGGGAGTCTGTGAGAGGCTATCACGGCATTTTCTACTTATTCAACTGTGGTTCTTATCGAGAGCGACCAGCAGTGAGTGCAACAGTAGAGGCTAAAACTAAAGGCTAAAAGTCTGACACTGAAAACTTTGCAAGCGACCAGTTGTAATGAGGTCAAAGGTCAGAAAGGGATGAGAGCAAGCGAGAGCGAGACAGATGGACAGAGACCAAAAGGAAGGAGGTGAGAATGTTTCATTCATGTTTGCATGTGCGACCGGCTCTGAAGGAGCAGGCAGTGCCGTGCGTCTGTCAGCGTGGGAGCAACAACCTGTTCATGTATTGGTGCATGGGCCCGGCCTGACAGAGGGCATAACCCCTACCATGGTGATGCTGGGACGACCTTTTCCTGTATGCCATAGTATCTCTGTGGCCAACACCCTTCCTATCCATTCAAACAAAAGCACGCACAGACTTGTTTGCATTAGTGCACTTGTGAGGACCTCCCATTGGCTACATCCATCCCTGATCCTTTAACCTAGCCTTACCTTTTAACACTGCATCCCTTACCCCGATGTTAATCAAACTATATTACCACAGCCTAACTCTAAAATACGATATAAGTGAGTATTGTTGTATTTTCTACAGTGAAGGGCATCAATTTCATTTCATTCATCGAGTTTCATGTCAACTCTTCGGCCAGCGCTCTCATTCAGAAGTGAACTACAATGAGCGGATGTCAGTCTTGTGGACGGATGACATGGCTGATGACTGGCACTTGTAATGCGATGACGTTCAACCTTTCATATTTCAGTAGAAGCACACTGCCTCCAGTCACCAAAAGTTCAACCATCATCGCATAATCAAATAAAACTATTTCTTGAATTAATATCACATGCAAGCAATGGAACAGTCAGTTCTACAGTAACTTCGCCAACAGGGTGGCATGTTTTGTCATCGACACAGCTTGTGTGACCTAGATATGATGTGACAGGGACTTAAACTGTCTTTCTTTCCATCTGGTTAGAAGAAATGAAGCATCACTCAGGTGTGTGTGTGCGCGTGTGTGTGTGTGTGTGCGTGTGTGTGTGCATCTGTTTGTATGAGCTTATGAGAATCTCCACATCCAAGCAGTGTTACCAACAGTGACATAAACAACACATCACAATAATTATCTGCTCCATTTTCTATTGAACAAATAAAGGTTCACTATTACATATACAGAAACACACGCACACACACAAACTTGTATACTCATTTATCCCATCTACCACAGCATTTATATTACACACACACACACACACACACACACATGCACGCACACACACACACACACACACACACACACATGCGCGCATGCACACTTACACTCATTTACTCCATCTATCAGAACATTGGTATTACTCACACATACACACACACACTTGTATACTAATTTATCCCATCTACCAGAGCATTTATATTACACACACACACACACGCACACACACACGCATGCGCTTACACTCATTAACCCGATTTATCGGAACATTGGTATCTCTCTCTCTCTCTCTCTCTCTCTCTCTCTCTCTCTCTCTCTCTCTCTCTCTCTCACACACACACACACACACACACACACACACACACACACACTCGGATGGAGGAAATAAGATCAGCGTTGCCTGTGTCTGGCGAGGATGTGAGGTACAGTGATGGCACATTAACGACTGTACTCATGACACCGGTACGCATCGGCTGCGTCGAACAAAGCATACAGCAGGCTTTTAATTCAATGAGGATTGTTTGAGGAGAACAATGGCCCCCGACCCCGCAGAGGGTTGGGAAAGGGTGAGAAAGGTGAGTTTGTCTGCAGTAGTCAGACTGGTGTTTTTGCATTTCGGACAACGGCGGGTCCGCTGGGTACGATGGGGTCATGAATCAGAAATATCTCCGCGGCGTGGTGACATCCGCTGTTTTTCAGGTAAAACAAAAAAAATAGCCGGCTGGTGATGAATAGGATGAGGGTGAGGCTGGTCATGCCAGACACTCTTATTTTTCTGCTAGAAATTACACGACACAAATGAATCCCCATTTCAGGCACTTGGTTGATGCTCGAATCCGGAGAGGCTTTCCCCACATTTACTAAAGGTTTGCACTAGTGCTAACGCAACTGCATGTGTAAAAAGAAATAAACCTGATTGACTAACACACCACATTATGGTTTTCCACATCTAAACTGTGGTGGACACAGGGCTGTAAATATTTCACACTTCTGATCCAATTAATGTGTAGTTTTGGGGATCAGTGAGAAGGCAGAATCTTTAGGCGGCGATTATGCAAATAACCATGACTGCACCCTCCGTCTGATTTGCTAAAGAAATACTTGTAAATTTCACCTTGAATTGTGTACTGTATTAAATGCCCAGTGAAAGCCTTTTTTTTTCATTTTGGCACAAATGACTGCTTGTTTTATTTTGGGCAGCGAGCAACGGAAAGGAGGCCAAATGGTGTCTCAGAGACATTTGGAAGGGATATTTTTTTTTGTACAAAACATGCAGCCAGACCCTACCGGATACACCGGGACTCCCAAATCTGCAGAGGAGAACCTCTGCCTTTCTCACAGGTGATGTTATTTTTCCAGACAGAGCCAAGACACAATCGCTGTGTTTACATAGCATCTCTGGTGTTCTTATGGTCTGACTGCAGTGGGATTACGGAGCAGCTCATTTAAATGTCAGCTGATAATAAATCCCTCACTAAACTGGCAGCAGCTAAACTGGTTTTTCTTTTAGGACTTGCTACTTGCCTGCACGTATCTTAGTGAACCTGAAGACATTCAAGACACGCATTTGCAAATACACACAGACCCACTAGGGTCCTGCACAACGGCACCTGGACAGGAAACATGGCAAATAATAGGGCAGATTGGCAGTCACTGTGATCATGCTGATAAACATTGCTGTTATAGGACAGTCTCTGCAAAAACTAGGACCCCAGTTGCCCATAACCACGTTGCTGAATCAAACTATTATCAGGAGATACTGAATAACATCAAAAGCCAACTGCAAACTGCCCTTACCTACCACACTAGTATTGATTTGAGGGGTTTCGTTCGTTCTCCAACACTACAACAAACAGAATAATACATCTCCTTGTCATCTTGAGATCAGATCTATGAAGCAATCCTTTCATTTATCAACTGAATGTTTGTTCATGGCGGCACGGTGGTGCAGTGATTAGCGCGGTCGCCTCACACCAAGTAGGTCCTGGATTCGAACCCCGGGTTAGTCCCCAGGGTTTCCCCTGTTAGACCCCAGGAAGAATAGTCACTGCTGAGACAGTGATTAATGGGGATCTGAATAAAGTAAGAATAGTCCAACCTTGGGGGTCGTCCTCTGTGAGGAGTTTGCATGTTCTCCCCGTGTCTGCGTGGGTTTCCTCCAGGTGCTCCAGTTTCCTCCCACAGCCCAAAGGGTCAGTTGAATCAGTCATACTAAATTGTCCCTAGGTGTGAATGTTTCGGCGCTGTGATGACTCGGCGGCCTGTACAGGGTGTCTCCCCGCCTGCCACCCAGTGACTGCTAGGCTAGGCTCCGGCATCCCCGCGACCCGGAGTGAGGATAAGTGGCGTGGATGATGGAATGGACTTTTTGTTCACTTTGTGTTTTTTTCTTTATATTGTGAAGGTGGCTGGTAAGGTGATAGGTGTCCAGCAGATCCCCCTGATGGTTATTGCTGACCAGCAGGTTCTCCGCAAGGCCCAGTCTATTTTCTACTTTGAGTTTGAAACTCTTCCCTCACGTCGCAGATTTAGAGCAGCCCGATTCAAGTACAACTGGAGTCGAAACGCTTTTGTTCCTCGTGCAACAACTCTGCTTAATCTGCGTGTGCAATTTAGCCCTTTAGAGATTAGTTTGTTGTATTATTGTGTTCTATATATTGAATGTATTGTATGTACAGGAAACATTTTTGTATTTGTGTTGTTTTTTATCTTGTGCATCTGACTGCAAGTCAAGTTTCCCATCTGGGATAATGACGTGACTGAACTAAACTTAACTTATTTTTATAAAACATCCATCCATTATCCAAACCACTTACCCTACTCAGGGTCACGGGGATGCTGGAGCCTATCCCAGCAGTCATTGGGCGGCAGGTGGGGAGACACCCTGGACAAGCCGCCAGGCCACCACAGGGCCGACACACACACACACAGTCACACCTAGGGAAAATTTAGTATGGCCGACTCACCTGACCTACATGTCTTTAGACTGTTGGGAGGAAACCGGAGCACCCGGAGGAAACCCACAAAGACACGGGGAGAACATGCAAACTCCACACAGAGGACAACCTGGGAAAACCCCCAAGGTTGTACTACCCCGGGGCTCAAACCCAGGACCTTCTTGCTGTGAGGTGACCACTCTAACCACTGCACCATCGTGCCACCCTTTGTAAAACTTATAAAAATCCTTTATAAAACTTAACTTTGTTAAAAGAGCTGTACAAAGATACTCAATTCTGCCAACTGTCATTAGTGATTACATTGACTCTATCAAGACTCCCGAGAGACTTCACTTCCAATACAACCATTTGCTTACTATCTTAAAAGTAGGTTATGGTAATTTTACAACAAAAAAAAAAGTAAACATATGTTGTTATTAACATATGGTAAGAGTATTCAAAAGCTTCCCATACGCCACATATAAAAGCTCTATGGACAGCAAGAGCTCTCAGGGCCTGTGGATGTGAATTGCAGCATGCAATTTGCATTCCTCACAGCCCATTTGGCCTATGCTAATGGACCTACTCATGCAGAGCAGCAGGGCCTAATGAAAAACCTTTGGCTGATGAGGACTGTTATTGATCAGCCCCGAGCTCTTGCTCTAAGCAGGGCTAATTGATCAATCATGGCTGCTCATTGCTTGGGATTAATGGAACATGACGACTACACTGACACTCTCTTCTCCCATGACACATCCACCCCCTACTTCTTCTGAGGAAGCCTGAGGAAGAGTGTGTGTGTGTTTGTGTGTGTGTGTGTGTGTGTGTGTGTGTGTGTGTGTGTGTGTGTAAAGCATGTATGAATGTGTGTGCACTTGTACTGTGTGTGTTGAATATTTTTGTGTGAATATCATGCGTTTCAGTGTTTCATGTGTCAGCTGTACCGTGTGTGTGTGTGTGTGTGTGTGTGTGTGTGTGTGTGTGTGTGTGTGTGTGTGCGCGCGCTCCAGTCTCAATGACCTAAACTGATTACACCCACTTGAACTCTGCAGGAGAAATATTTATGCTTTGGAACAACAATTTTAACATTCAAAAGAAGTTCAATGTTGAAGAACTTTGGCTACAAGAGTTTTAACACTAGATTATAATTAAGTGGTATTTTTCTTTTCCGACAAATCAAATCCAGCTTGTCAGGGTCAACAAGACCCTTTCAGAACCCAGATCAATAAGAACAGGTGCCCCACAGGGTTGTGTCAGCTCACCAGTTCTTTTCAAACCATACACAAATGACTGTATGAGCAGCCACCCTAGAAACCACATTTTAAAAATGTAAGCCTTCTGCACAAAGACACAAGTCCTTCAGCCTATTTCACTGACATAGAGTTTTGTGGAGTGGTGTGATGCCAACCATGTCATTTTAAATGTGAGAAAAACTGAGGGGATGTATTGGACCCAAGGTCAGTGGGGAGGCATAGTCCAGTGGCGATACATGACCAACCAACCAATCAGGTTTGCTTTTAGTGGTACCTTGGTGTTCACCTTGACAACAACTTTAACTGGTAGGCCCATGTTGAAAGTTTTTGTTCTCGTTTATGCAGACTCGAGGGTGTTTGGGTCGGTCAGAGGATTGTGTTTCTATGGGATGGGTATGGCAGTCTCTCTGGACAGTTAAAATCTAAGCTTGCTCATCTGGTAAGGACTGCCATGAAGGTTATGGGGCAGAATGAACACCAGTCCTTCCGGTCAATACATAAGCAGTTTGTTCTCATGCAAGCACAGAGAATATCGTCGGATCCATCTCACATTCTCCATGCTGAGTATGAGCTCCTACCCTGAGGGGGACAGTATACAGTACCCAATGTAAACTCAAACATTTTAAAAACCCATTTGTGCCTTCCTCAATTAAGATTTTAAATAATTTTGCTTGAGCTCCAGAGTTGTGCAACGGCTTTTTTATGCAGACTTTTATGCGAGAGTTGTGTAATAGATTTTTTGCTATGATGTGAGGGAGTTGTGTAATATGTCGCTTGTTCTTACCACTGGTTGTGTAATATGTGCAACACTATGTGTAATTTGTGGTTGTGATGAGCTACAGTATATGTTTTTTACGTTATGTTGTTTTTTTATCATCATTACTACTATGGAGGCAGCTATATGATGTGCAGCACTCGAGTCCAAGACAAATTTCCCTATGGGAACAATAAAGTACATTGTATTGTATCGTAGATGCTTAATCAAAAATCCATCCATCCATCCATTATCCAAGCCACTTATCCTACTTAGGGTCGTAGGATGCTGGAGCCTATCCCAGCAGTCATTGGGCAGCAGGCAGGGAGACACCCTGGACAGGCCGCCAAGTCTATCACAGGGCTGACACATTCACACCTAGGGACAATTTACTATGACCGATTCACCTGACCAACATGTCTTTGGACTGTGGGAGGAAACTGGAACACCTGGAGGAAACCCATGCAGACACAGGGAGAAGATGAAAACTCCACACAGAGGACGACCTGGGATGACCCCCTAGGGTCAATAAAAAATAAAAATAAGAAATCACTAGATATGTGTAATTACATCATATAACATGACTTGGGCACCCTTACAAATGCTGAGAAGGTGTTGGTCATAATCTAAACGATTCGTGTCACTTTTTAAAGTACAGCAAGTAATGCATGTCACTGACTGAGTGCTTTGACAAGATAATAATGCTCCTGCAGACTGGCTCTCCATTATGGAGAAGGATGAGCAATTTGCTACTGACCTGAGGTCAGATCCCCATGTTAGCTTCCACCTTGCTGAAGTGCCCCTGAGCAAGACAGTGAATTGCTACAAGCTTTTGAGGTATATATAGCTCTGTAGCTCAACCTGTACACTGATCTGCCTATGGAGAAGTCACATGAAAAGATAATTTACTTACACAGATTGATGGTATAGAATATTATTATACTTTATATAACATGCAATTTGTTTTTCTTTCAGAGTAATCCTTGTGTGGCATTTTTATTTAAAGATGCAAGAACCATTGCCTGGTATTTAGTGGATGAAGCCAATAGATTCATACAGCGTCTATCAGTGATTGTGTGGGCACTGCTGTAGTGAACCACAGAAACAGCAGAGATAATCTTCACAATCAGGGATTTGTTGTGTTTCATAAAAGCTGATTTGCATGTTTGGATTAGTAAGTCAACAAGGCACACCTGTGCTTAATAAAATTATCTATTTATGGGTCTATCTGTGTCTAGAGTGCAGCCTCCGACCTTCATGGCACACCAGAGTTAGAACCGGAGGATTGCTTACGGCATCTGCAAAGACATTTGTACAGCTTTAAATGACTGGGTGCCAGGCCTGTTACTTGAATCTTTTCTGTTGAATAAATTACACAGCGTACCAGAATGCTCATGTCACAGTGTGGAAGTAACATTTACACAGGCTGGGAAGCAAAATCATTTGTTCACCTCCATAATTAAAATACTTGTTCACAACTGAAACTAAATTATTCTGTGATTAGATGCTTGGTTGTCAATATTTAGACAAGTCAAGGCTTATGAATAATCACACAGTCGAGCGACAGTTAAACCTAACAAATAGATATAGGACAGAGTGATCTAATAGCGATCCCGTGTATACAACTGCCAGTTTCAGGGGTTCGATTCCCTGTTTAGCTCAATAAAATAATGCATGACAGAAGCACTGACAGGGAGGCAAGTTTCACTGTGTAAATTCATTAGTCATTCTGTATCAGTCATGGGACTGACACTGCATTATCACTGCAAAAAGCTCACAAAGTGACCGCCAGCTTGGTCGGGTGTCTCTACAGACACAATTGGCCGTGTCTGCAGGTGGGAAGCTGGATGTGCGTATGTGTACTGGTCACTGCACTAGCGCCTCCTCTGGTCAGTCAGAGCACCTGTTCAGGGGAGAGGGGGAACTGGAGGGAATAGCGTGATTCTCCCACGTGTTACGTCTCCCTGGTGAAACTCCTCACTGTCAGGTGAAAAGAAGCGGCTGGCAACGTCACACGGATCAGAGGAGGCATGTGGTAGTCTGCAGTCCTCCCCAGATCGGCAGAGGGGGTGGAGCAGTGACCGGGATGGCTCGGAAGAGTGGAGTAATTGGTCAAGTACAATTGGAGAGAACAAAAAGGTGGGGGGGGTTCACAAAGTGTAAAAACAAACATCCATGGCAAAGCAAGTTGCTTTGGATTAAAATGTCTAGCAACTGGTATGTTATGTATGGAACTAATGCAATTTTTGTCACAGCCTTGACTATCACTGAATGACACTATCAATATTTATTGCAGTACCCGGTCCTATAAAGGACCAGTAGGTGAACTTTTTCCGATTTCCAAAATGTTTATTAGTATTGACAATTCCCCATACTTCTCAGGTCCAAGCAGGGACCCTGGACAACTCCTCAGTTTATCACATGGTGACAAAAGACTACACGTGACTTGTTAGTCACGTGTGGTCATAGATACAAAGTTGTATTCAACACTGATTGTTACTATGACTACTTTCAACAATGATGTTAAATGAGCATGTACTGTTTTTCCACTGTGCTGCATGCCAGCTTTATGCAAGCGAGGACTGCCCCCGCGTAGCTATACTAGATTTTTGAAAATGCAGCAGATGTTACAAGACAGACACAGATACTCTGTAATAAACAGCTGCCGGTAACATCCATCAACTATAGGTACACATGAGTGACAGCCAATGCAAATGATACACATATGAAAATTATTTGTGGCATGGTGGCGCAGTGGTTAGCGCGGTCGCCTCACAGCGAGAAGGTCCTGGGTTCAAGCCCCTGTGTAGTCTAACCTTGGGAGTCATCCCGGGTCATCCTCTGTGTGGAGTTTGCATGTTCTCCCAGTGTCTGCATGGGTATCCTCTGGGTGCTCTGGTTTCCTCCCACAGTCCAAAGACATGTAGCTCAGGTGAATCAGCCGAACTAAATTGTCCTTAGGTGTGAATGTGTGTGTGTTTGCCCGCCTGCCGCCCAATGACTGCTGGGATAGGCTCCAGCATCCTGCAACCCTGATTAGGATAAGCAGCTTGGATGATGGATGGATGGAAGAAAATTATTTGCTATTTTCCATAAATAAACACAAGAAAGAGCTTGCATTCCAGCAAAAGAGTAGAAAAGTTCATAAACTGTATATATCTTTTTTTTTCTTTTTCTTGGAGGTGCTGACTCTCATCCTGGCCATTTCACACTCAGCTGCAAACCACCCCAGTGCATGCTGGAAGTTGCGTTCTAATGAAGCCAACAAAACCACATCATCTGCGAAGAGCAGAGATGCAATTCCGAGGTTCCCAAAATGGACACACTCCTCACCTTGGTTAAGCCTTAAGATCCTGTCCATAAATATCACAAACAGAATCGGAGACAAGGGACAACCTTGGCGGAGTCCGACACCCACCGAAAACGTGTTTGACTTTGTGCCAAGAACGCGGACACAGCTCTCACTTTGGTTATACAAGGACCAGATGGCTTGTAGCAACTGCCCCGGTACCCCATACTCCCGCAGAACTCCCCACAGAGTGCCCCGGGGTACATGGTCGTAAGCCTTCTCCAAGTCCACAAAACACATGTAGACTGGCTGGTCAAACTCCCATGCCCCCCTCAGCACTTCCGCAAGGGTAAAGAGTTGGTCCATTGTTCCACGGCCTGGAAGGAATCCACATTGTTCCTCCTGGATCTGAGGTTCGACAATCGGTCGGAGCCTCCTTTCGAGCACCCTGGAGTAGATTTTCCCAGGGAGGCTGAGCAATGTGATGCCCCGATAATTGGAACACACCCTCCGGTCCTCCTTTTTGAATATGGGAACCACCACCCCAGTCTGCCACTCCACAGGTACTGTCCCCGACCTCCACACGACACTGAAGAGACGTATCAACCAAGACAGCCCAACAATGTCCACAGCCTTCAGCATCTCAGGGCGAATCTCATCCACACCCGGCGCCTTGCCAGCGAGGAGCTTTTTAACTACCTCAGAGACCTCTGCTAGGGATATGGGTGGGGCTTCCCCTGAGTCTTCAGACTCTACCTCCTTCACTGAGGACATGTTAGTCGGGTTCAGGAGCTCCTCAAAGTGTTCTTTCCACCGCTTGACAACATCCCCAGTCCGGGTCAACAGTTCCCCTCCCCGGCTGAACACAGCCTGAGTCAAACCCTGCTTCCCCTTCCTGAGTCACCGGATGGTTTGCCAGAACTCCTCCTCCATAGCCTCGCCGAACTCCTCCCACACCCGAGTTTTTGCTTTCATGACCGCTGAAGCGGCAGCCCTTCTGGCCTCCCGGTACCTGTCTGCTGCTTGAGGAGAACCCTGGGCCAAGAAATTCCAAAAGGCCTCCTTCTTCAGCCTGATGGCTTCCCTCACCACCCCTCACCACCAGTGTCCAACAGCGGGTTCTTGGGTTGCCGCCTCGACAGGCACCGAAGACTTTTTGACCACAGCTCTTGCCTGCCACATCTACAATACAGGCTTTGAACATGGCCCACTCAGACTCCGTGTCCCCAGCCTCCCTCGGGATACACGAGAACTTCTTCCGGAGGTGGGAGTTGAAGACCTCAGGACAGGGGCCTCCGCCAGACGTTCCCAGTTCACCCTCACTACATGTTTGGGTTTGCCAGGTCTGTCCAGCAGCCTTCCTGGTCATCTGATCCAATTCACCACCATGTGGTGATCAGTTGACAGCTCTGCTCCTTTCTTCACCCGAGTATCCAAAACGTATGGCTGCAGATCTGATGATACGACTACAAAGTCTATCATCGATCTTCGGCCTAAGGTGTTCTGGTACCAAGTACACTTATGAACTACCTTGTGTTCGAACATGGTGTTTGTTATTGGCAATCCATGACTCGCACAGAAGTCCAATAACAAGGCACCGCTCGGGTTCAGATCAGGGAGACCATTCCTCCCAATCACACCCCTCCAGGTTTCTCCATCATTACCCACGTGAGTGTTGAAGTCCCCCAGCAGAACTGTAGAGTCCCGAGGCACAGCCCTATCCAGGACACCACTCACAGACTCCAAAAAAGCCGGATACTCTGAACTGCTATTCGGTGCATAAGCACACACAACAGTGAGCACCTCCAAGTCTGAGGCCATGGTTCTCTTCCGGAAAATGGTGGAATACTCCCTCTGGGTTGGGGATGAGTTGTTACCTTAAGTGAAGGAGTTCCAAGTATCTTGGGGTCTTGTTCACAAGTGAGAGTAGGATGGAGCGGGAGATTGACAGGCGGATTGGTGCAGCATCAGCAGTAATGCCGATGTTGTACCGGACCGTTGTGGCAAAGAAGGAGCTGAGCCAGAAGGCAAAGCTCTCAATTTAGTCCTCACCTATGATCATGAGCTTTGGGTAGTGACCGAAAGGGTGAGATCCCGGATACAAGTGGCTGAAATGAGTTCCCTCCGTAGGGTGTCTGGGCTCAGCCTTAGAGATAGGGTGAGGAGCTCGGACATCCAGGGGGAGCTTGGAGTAGAGCCGCTGCTCCTTTGCATCGAAAGGAGCCAGTTGAGATGGTTTGGGCATCTGATTAGAATGCCTCCTGGGCACCTTCCTTTGGAGGTTTACCAGGCACGGGCAACTGGGAGGAGACCCCGGGTAGACCCAAAACTCGCTGGAGGGACTACATGTCCAATCTGGCCTGGGAACGCCTTGGGATCCCCCAGGAGGAGCTGGAGGGCGTTGCTGGGGAGAGGGACACCTGGAGTGCCCTACTTACCTTGCTACCACTGTGACCCGACCCCGGAAAAGCGGCTTTAGATGAAATGAGATTATATATATATATATATATCAACACAGATACAGGGGAAAAGATTTTAATACACTGCAGTACAGGCCTGTTTCATGCGTCTCGCATTCATCAGCTGCTAATGTGTTTACACAAAGAGTCATACAGAAGTATGTATGATTCTTTGTGTAAATACAGTTGTATGTATACAACTGTATTTATTGTACGTACAAATACAGTTGCATGTAAAAAATACAGTTGTATGTATGATTCTTTGTGTAACTGTATGATTCTTTGTGTAAACACATTAGCAGCTGATGAGTGCGAGACGCACGAAACAGGCCTGTACTGCAATGTATTAAAATATTTTTTCCTGTATCCATGTTGATATTCCGCTCCTCATTAGTTGAGCACTCACAACACCATTGACGGTTTCGGGAAAAAATGCTATATATATATATATCAGATAGATGTAGGAAAAAAACTTTAATTCACAGCAGCACAAGCCTGTTTCGTGGGTCGCACACTCATCAGCTGCCAAGTTGGGTATAGCCAACTTAGCAGCTGATGAGTGCACAACACACAAAACAGGCTTGTACTCCTATGAATTAAAATTTTTTTCCCACATCTATCTTAATATTCCATTCCTCATTTGTTGAGCACTTTCACCAACCTGAACCTCTCTCTCTCTCTCTCTCTCTCTCTCTCTCTCTCTCTATATATATATATACACATACATATATACATACATATACATATATGTGTGTGTGTATATATATGTATGTGTGTATATATATGTATGCGTGTGTGTATATATATACAGGCCATCGAAAGCACAAAAAAATGAAAACACATGCAAAAAAATAAAAGTGAAGACAAAACGTTCCCGGGGTTATCCCTCCATCAGTGTCAAATGGCTTATGTGTTGTAAGCCATTTGACTTAAGTGTTGCAAGTTTTTCTAAAAGCTGAAGGTACAGCTGCAGATTTCCTTACTCTATTTTAGTATTCATTAAAATACTAAAATATCTAAGTGAATTTTACCTTCTATGCATTGTGTACTATTTAAGTCTATTAGTGTATCGTACAACATCTACATTTATTGTATCATACACCTACATTTATCTGAGTTATTTTCAAGAAATAAAATCATTACACATTTCAATAAATCGATCATAATCCTTTGTGTGACACAAGACAGGGGGGGAGTTTAATGCAGTTTTGAATTGAATTGTAAACAATTAATTTTGTTATATAGCGATCAATCACATGAGTGTTGGCAGTAAGCAAGCCACAGCTGACTGGCTGGTAATATTTACCTCTGAGACACATCTAAACCAACATAACTTTGCCATTTTCTCACTATGTGTAGTTGCTTAACCTTGATAAGGAACATAGAAATGAAAGGATTTTTGCAAGTGGGATGAGCTCGCTTGCAGAAATGCTCGTTCGATGACACATACTCTTGGACAGAGAGCAGAGTATGGAGTCCTTTAATCTCTCTGTCTGTTAAGGCTGCTTTTGATTGGCGCGCACTGCCTTGCATCCCTGGAAGTGTGTGTGTGTGTGTGTGTGTGTGTGTGTGTTAAACAAGCCGAGAGGAAAGCCCCAAGGGACCAACGATGGATGTTTACCTGCCTGGTGCAAGTCAGGAGCCTGTAAATGAGAGCTGTATGTATGTTTGCATGTGTGCGTAGGTGTGTATATATATGTGTGACCTCTGAGGTGAAAGAGGAGGGGAGTCTACATCACAGAGAGCAGGGATATATGTGTGTGTGTGTGTGTGTGTGTGTGTGTGTGTGTGTGTGTGTGTGTGTGTGTGTGTGTGTGTGTGTTTAAAATATCAAATTAAAATGTGTTAACAAGTGCTTTTGGAGCCTTTGAACCTTTAACAAACAGATTTGTCACAAAAAGCTTGCAGAGAATAGGAACACTAGGGCTTATGTCCGGTTGTGTCAGTATTGTATGTGTGTGCTGCGTGTCCCCTGTCATTCCCTGAGTTGACAGACATGACACCAGCTGTCCCCCGACAGGAAGCTACGCAGCACACAGGCCAAAACAGGAAGCCGCTGCTCTCCCTACCCACATGGGTGACTGACAAGCTGGCTGACTAGTGGTGGCTCCAGCGTGGCTCCCAGGGGCCCAGCCCCGGGCTGTGTGTGGGTGGAGCGGCCCACCTGGCCTGCTGTGGGGCTCCCAATCGCGTGTGAATGGCACTGAAGAGAGCAAGCTGCTGCTAAGTGGTGCAACACCAGCACGCTCGACAGGCTGTAGGGGTCAAGCTGGGTTGAGTTCAGCAGGACACAACCAGGATTTTTCCTTTTGCTTTTTTTACATATAATTGACAATCAGCCTTTATATAATCTGATGACATATTGTTGCCGGGCAAAAAAAAAGAAAAGAAAAAAAATCCTCTCTTGACATTTATAAACAGGCTAAATTTGGGTCGCTTTTCTGTACACAGTACAAATATAATCGTTCTTGAAATGTATCATTCAATACAACTAAAGTATATACTTGGGAAAATTGACATTTCATTAACCAAGGACTTAAAGACCACGCCAACTTGGCTATATTGACCGTGAAACTGGTCATCAAGCATTGTGGAAGTGTGCCACTTCTCATCAAGTGGAGGAAGATCTCGTTTTTGCAAAGAAATGTCTCCATTTAATGTATCCCCTGCTCAGATGGACACATGAAATGGAATCCTAAATCCTGAAAAGCAAAGGTTTCAATCTGCTTTATGCAGACTGCAGCAGAAGAACAGTATTAAAAACTACAGCACCGACACCACACCAGCCCAAGTGTCAGCGTTTTCTAAATTATAAAACGCTAAATAAACAATATCTCATGCACATAAAAACAGTTTAGAATATAAAACCAGTTTACATTTTTGAAGAATAAACTATTATTTTTGAAAAGAAGGGAAAAGAAATTACATCACACCTTTCCCACGTTTTGCCATTGCACTGAACTTTCCTCCTTGTCACTAAAATAAAAGCATATGATCACCTTTACTCATCTGGAGTCTGATTTTTTTTTTTAACAAAATGCGCACCAAATTAATTCTGTCTGCACATACAAATGCTGTGAGAAAAAAAATGCAATAGATAGTACAAAACACTAACCTACTAAAGACAATAGAGTGCTCTGTGCAATACTAACGCAGATGCAAAAAGACTACAAAAAAAGCAAAAATAGCAACAAGTCATCAAACTGAGAAAAAAAAAGATTTTAGTGGAATTTCTAAACATTGTGGTGGTGGTGTTGGGGGGGGGGTACACTAAACTCTGGACAGTTCCCCAAACACTTGAAAATATTCTAACACAGCTGAGAATAATCAACACTGGCAAAAAAAAACAAACATCATAGACTGGACAGCACCACCTGTGGAGGCAGCATCCCCACAGGGACAGTTGAGCAACATTGAGCCTCCAAACTCACAACCAACCCACAAACACTGCAAACACTCCCACTGGGGAAAAGCCCCCAACATCCCCTCCACCACCCCTTACCATTTAGTTAACCTTGACCGACTAACCAGAGCCCCTGCACCTCCCACCCCCTTGCTCTATCACTCCCTCACTCCCTCTCATTCGGCTGATTCACACCTTTTGTGGAATGGAGACCACACTTCCACCCCATAACCTCTGGTGTGAACTTAATTGTGTATACTTAGGTATTGAGTTTCAAGCCGCGCCGGGGTACCGGGTTTTCAAAGAGAAAACAGACGCCGTCAACTTCACAGCACAGGAGAGACGCAGACCACCCAACGGCCGAGCAAACAAAGCCAGGGCGGAGAGCGAAGTCAGGTTTGATCACATATCGCAGAAGGGACAGTTAGCACGTTGCAGAGTGGGAGCGGTTGGTGGTGGGTGGGTGCGAGAGGCAGAGAAATGGAGGTAAGGCTCGTGGGCTGCAAAAACTGTCAGGCTTGTTAAATCAGACTTGGGGTGTTTTTCTGTCCCCGTGCAAGCAGAAAATATGCAGGCGGGGTGAGAATATTTCAATTGTCTCCAAAGAAAATGAACTTGTTGACCATTTTATGGTCTTGAAACAGAGAGCTATATCTCATTTTGCCTTTTTGTTTTTGTTTTTTTAAAGGAAAACTCGTTTCTAGAAATAAAAAACGGCACATAAGAGAATTAAATTATCTAATGCATCTTGCAGTATTTTTTTTAAAAATCTTAGTTTAGTAAGGTTTAACAATGGAACACAGTATCTAGTGACAAACCATTAAATTAAGACATTTTTTGCAGTGTGGTGTGGTGCCGTTGCTGACCACTAGGGGGACAGAGTTGTACAGTGGCTCTGAATTACTTTCTCTGACATCAAGCAACGGTGTGTTAAACGAGAGAGAGAGAGAGAGAGAGAGAGAGAGAGAGAGAGAGAGAGAGAGAGAGAGAGAGAGAGAGAGAGAGAGAGAGAGAGAGAGAGAGAGAGAGAGAGAGAGAGAGAGAGAGAGAGAGAGAGAGAGAGAGAGAGAGAGAGAGAGAGAGAGAGAGAGAGAGAGGGAGAGGTTGGTTATAGAATATGAAAGGCATTGTTGGGATAGATGGATAGATAGATAGATAGATAGATAGATAGATAGATAGATAGATAGATAGATAGATAGATAGATAGATAGATAGATAGATAGATAGATAGATAGATAGATAATAAAATTATTATCGCTATTATTATGGCAGATAGATAGATAGATAGATAGATAGATAGATAGATAGATAGATAGATAGATAGATAGATAGATAGATAGATAGATAGATAGATAGATAGATAGATAGATAGATAGATAGATAGAGCTCAACCCTGAAAACAGTCCCCTCAGTCAGCTGATGGTGAAGCTAACCAACCAGGCTCCCATCAGCACTGCCTCAAGACACAGCAGAATAAAACAAATTATGAATCAGTCAAAAGATCTATATTTGGAGCACTGGAGAAATGAAACTAATACCCACAGTAGACTAAACTGTTATTTGACCCTAAACAGAGAATAGACTGGCCACTCTGTCAGAGATACGAAGCAGAGACGGAGCCGGACCAAATACAGGCTAAGTGACCACCAATTGGCTATAGAAACAGGAAGACACAGACAAACATGGCTACCCAGAGAGGAGCGTATATGTGGTCACTGCTTGACAGGGGAGGTAGAAACAGAGACGCACTTCCTCCTCCAATGTGAGACATTCTCTTCAGTAAGAGACTTCCACTTTGGAGAAATAGCCAAGAAAATACCAAACTTCCTACTGTTAAGCCCAGAGGAGAAACTGGCAGTTCTCCTGGGTGAAGGAACAACAGCTCCTCTGGCAGCTAAATACGTATCTGCATGCCACAGCCTGTGGAACTCACAACCACTGTGAGACCCCCAAGATATATGCTGTTGAGTCACTGCATTGAACTGTGTGGCATTTGTTGCACTGTACTGTATGGCAGTGAGGTAAAAAGGGGTTGACTGCTTCGGTGGGCAAAGATATGAGCATACTTATGTGATGACACCTATGTATTAATGTGTGATGTAATGTGAATTTGATGTGTGTTTAATATGTGATGTAATGTTTCAGTCTTTTGCAAACTGCTTTGGCAATGGCATATTTTCTGTTCATGCCAATAAAGCTATTTGAATTTGAATTTTAGATACATAGATAATACAATTATTATTATTATTAGTATGTTAGATAGATAGATAGATAGATAGATAGATAGATAGATAGATAGATAGATAGATAGATAGATAGATAGATAGATAGATAAGAATAGGTGAAGAGGTTCATACTTGGCTGTAAAATATCACAATAAGTGAACTATTTCTGATATTCCTAATAATTAAGGTCTAATCACTAATCAACAATTGTTACAAGAGATAATTAAAAAAATTAAACTATTAGACTGGCAGCCAAAATGTTAGTCAGCATATGTTCAATATATATGTTGAAACCATGAGTTCATTTATTGGTGTTTCAAGAAATTACTCTAAATATTATCAAACTGTGGCTATTTAAACAGCCTTAAAATAGTTTAAACAGATTAAATATATTCACAAATATCAAAATTAGTTCAAATTGAGTTTTACCATTATGACAGCCATTATTTTTTTATACATAGCAATTGCTGCCTTTTGTTGCTGCTGGCATTTTAAATGAACGTCTGTATTTCTTGACGGAAAGTCAAGTTAAGCATTTATGAATTCAACTGCATTGAAAAAACCCAAAATGAGTCAGAGAGATTTAATGTGTATTACTATCTTTAATGTTAATTACTATCACTTATTGTTATTTCTACATTGTTTTTCAATTTACACATATTTTAATGTATCAAAAGCTTTGGCAACACAGATGAACAATTTGTCATGCCAATAAAGCGAATTGAATTGAGAGAGAGAGAGCGAGAGAGAGAAAGAGAGAGAGAGAGAGAGAGAGAGAGAGAGAGAGAGAGAGAGAGAGAGAGAGAGAGAGAGAGAGAGAGAGAGAGAGAGAGAGGAGACTCAGAGGTCTCTGCTGCTGCCAGTTTGGAGAGTGTGTTAACCTGACACAATAATCACTTGGCCCTGAGTTCAAGCTGTTTTTGTCCCAGGGTCAAAGGTCAAATGCCGCTGCTTGACCCCTGCACTGACCAGTTATCCAAAGCTCAAAGCTCCACAAGGCTGACTGACAAGCCAAGCTGTGTGTGTGTGTGTGTGTGTGTGTGTGTGTATGAGTGTGTGTGTGTGTGTATGAGAGTGTGTGTATGTGTGTGTAAATGAGTGTGCACTACTTACCTTTCTATGCTGGATGCCATTTGTAGTGTGGCTCCGGCGATTTTCTTGTCTCTCTGGAGCACAAGGAATAGACAGCTGACCTGATGAACACACACACACACACACACACACACACACACACACACACGGGCATAAGACAAAATGATTTACATATTTCAGAAAACAAGAATAAGTCTCTTAAAAGTCCTATAAAAGTTGTCACATTATGGTCTGTGATTGCCTTTTTGATTTTCTAATGTTTTGAATGTAGACAAAATAATACGTCAACCAAGGCCAATACTAAAACCATCAGTGTGAACCACCACACACACACACACACAGACACACACACACACACACACACACACGTAGAGGCACATACTTATAAAACACAAATCATTTGATTGCTCTTTGGTTTCAGCATTGATTTGTTTTAAACAAAGGCTGCCATGTTATATCTACGTATTCATGAATAAATTCTGAATTTGACGTTTATTGTTCATAATTCTTAATTACAGAGAATCCAGGGGATTCAGCAGTCTGTTCATCTTTTTTTTGTGCCATCTAAGAACTCTTTAAGAAAAAAGCCTCCTATTTTGAAGCTAACTTGCTTTAATCTCACGTTGCATAATTTTCTTGCAGTATGGTCGCAGATCCATTTCTTTTCAAATAAAACACATTTGCAGTTCCCAGTACAGCCTGTCCCAACTACCTCTGATATGACCTACTGCAGGAATCAATCACGAACCAACCAATCGCACCAGTGGACAAAACAAAATGACAAGGAATGAGCAGGGGATGATTAAACAGAGGCACCTGGAGAGGAACAGAAGACCACCAGAAGAGCTGAGATAATGACAGCTTCATCATCCCAGTCATTTTACATCTCTGGTATTCAGCTAACAATCTTATCCACACTGACTCACAGTGAGTGACTAGGCAGTCTGACTCAGCATCTTGCTCGAGAGCACTTCAGCAGAACAAGTGGCTTGTGCAAAAATAAAACCAGGGACCTATTAGTTATGAAATGGTCTGTCTTATCACAAGGACAGTCTGTAATGGAGCGGTCAATGTGCCTTATTTCTATTTACTATAGCTACACAGATGGACACACAGCCCATCTCGGATATACACCTGGCTAACCCTCAACATGTAGATTGCAAACACACACACACATCACCCATACATACATACATATACATACACAAATGACAACCAGAATACACCTGCATATAAACACACACAGACATCAACTGATATATACATGCATACACCCAAAGCACCTTCTTTGATGCACCAACCTACCTACCCACACACAGACACACACAACCCCTCCATTCACAAGTCCAAAATGGTTGTGCAGCTCAGTGGGTCAAGCATGGCCCCGACACCGTCATGGTTAGGGGGTCTATTACCTGAGTGGGGTCAATGGGTTGAATATGAAACGAAAGGGTTTCAAACCCTGTGCAGCAGTGGGCTGCCAGGGTAAGAATCATGATTACCACCGCATACAAAACAATGCACTCACAGATTCTCATGAGATGCTTTGACAAAAGAATCAACTAAATGGCATATTTTTCAAATGAATTTTTATCTGTTTTAATTTCAAACTGTTTCTCCCTCACACACACACACACACACACACACACACACACACACACACACACACACACACATACATACACACACACACACACAGTCCCACCCTCTCCAGTACAGAGGGGCAGTCAATCTGTCCTCCCCCTCCGTCTGTCTGTCTGCCCATTCCCTCTCTCTCTCCCTCCCTCCCTCTCTCTCTCAGGCCTGTCATGGTCGGTCTCTGGCACGCTTCCCGTGTCAGAATTAATCTCCCCAACTGACTGCCGAGCTGAAGGTGGGCTGTCTGCTCCTGCCACCGCTACAGCCAGAACTCATCTCACTGTGTCGCCCCCATGAAATGGCCGCCGCACACACAAACGCACGCAGACACACGTACACACCCATACACCTCCATATTGAAAAATATCTTCATCTGTCTCTGTCTCATCTACATGGGAGGGGGAGGGGGTGAGGGCAATGAGTGGTTCAGAGGAGAAAGGTCAGTGCATTAAAGGAGTCCATCATTCTGGCATGTCAGACCAACTGTTTGGCAGAGCAGATGAAGAGGAGAGGAGGGGACAGTGGAAGAAAGGAGCGAAGAAGATGAACAGATGAGAAGAAAGAAGACGAAAAGAGAGAAGAGTAGCAGAAAGGGGGAGGAGATAAAAGGTAAAATGGGTAAGCAAGGAAAAGAAAAGAAAGTGCAGAAAGGAGAAGAAAGGAGAGGAGCGGAGAGGCGAGAGGAACACATGATGAGAGCAAAGCAGCAAAGAAAAAAGCTACAGGAGAAGAGAGAGAGAGAGAGAGAGAGAGAGAGAGAGAGAGCGAGAGAGAGAGGAACTGTGTTTTGTGTGTGTGTGTGAATGCGTGAGCACACATACACACACACATACAACCAAGAGGCTGAGTTGAGGAGTGCAGCTGATTTCTGTCACTTCAGTTTGGTCGTCGGCCAGCAGGCCGTCACGGCCTGTGCAGCTGGCTGCCTTCCATCCATTGCAAAGGACTTAGCCAATGTCATGGTGAGAGATTCAACATAACTAAGTGTATCTGACTGTATCTTAATTAGGGTACAGCTCCATCTCTCTCACGCAGTTGTTTCCACCCTATATGCATGCATAAACACAACCTCAAATACACTACACTCATATCAACACAAACACTCCCCGACACACACACCCACTTAAGATACTACAGCAGGACCTATGAACAATAGCCAGTATAGAGTAGAAAAAAACCAACACAGCAGTGAGCTTGATGAAACACAGGACAAAGTACTCAAACACACGCACACGCATGCACACACGCACACACACATTCACAGACATGCACACAGTGGATGAAGTACACTTGCTGGTGTCTGGCATGAGGTAAACAGCTTTTAATAGCATCAGACCCACTGCTGTTTGTTTGGGACCATCTGTCCAGTCCATTGTGTCTGTGTCACGGCTTTTTGGAAGCCCCACAAGTAACAGCTGATGTATGGGTGCGTACAAAGTCCCTTGCCAGACTCACGGGATCCCGTCGCACATCTTTCTCTCTCTCTTGCTCTCTCTCTCTCTCTCTCTCTGCCTTTTTCCCCCTTTCTTCCCTTCCTTACGCTCATTTTTTTCTCCCATTGGAGACTACAAGGAACAGTCTGGTCTGTTGAAAGACAGCTTTGTGGTACAGTATACTCATTTGCTTCTGCAGTATAATGTTCAAGGAAGGCAAGATGGATGCCGGATCAACTGATATAAGGAAACTTATGCAATAGCCACAACTAAAATGGATGTACAAAAACAGAATAAATGCAGTGTGTGTGTGTGTGTGTTATATATATATATATATATCAACACAGATACAGGGAAAAAAAAGATTGTAATACATTGCAGTAGAGGCCTGTTTCGTGCGACGCACACTCATGTATTAAAATCTTTTTTTTTCTCCTGTATCTGTGTTGATATTCCGCTCCTCATTAGTTGAGCACTTATAACACCATTGACGGTTTCGGGAAAAAAACGCTATATGTATATAGGCAGAAGCGGGGCAGGCTAAGCTAACAGCTAGCCCATGCAGACCAGCAGTTCCGATAACACCGAGGGTGGTCTGGGGGCGGCCTCGCCTTGCGTTGACTGTGGTGTTTTTGATGTAGTCATGTGGAGTTTGGGTAGGTATTGGCAAGGGTGTCTGGCTGGGAGAGCTGGTGTTGGATCGGCTCGGGGGAGCCTGGTCTGTTGTGTCCGGTGGGCCCAAGGACCACGGCTCCTGTCTGGAGCTGCGCCCGAGGAGGAAGCACCGAGGGCGGTCTGCAGGACGTGCTAAATGAGGTAGGCTAAGCTAACTGCTAGCCCATGCAGACCGGCCTTTCCGACAGTCATCCTGGCTGGCGTCCGTTCACGTGGACAGTGAATTTTTTTTTTTTAATATAGGTGTTAGTTGGTATGTGTGTTCTTGAAGTTCTTGGAGTTTTTGTCGTTGTGTTGCACTGCTGTGGGCTGGGGAAAACGATATTTCGTTTGAAATTACCAAGTGTTCCTTTTTCCTGATGTAAAACCAATTAAGAAGGTGACATCGGAGGGTGACTTTGCCGTTGTTTGCAGAAATAACACCGATGTGAACATTAGCCAGCTTCTTGAAACTTGAAGGGCTAAGGCGGGTTGTGGTGTTGGTTGAAAGCCTGAGCTCTTGTCAGGAAGTTTTCACTCCTTTCTTCCCAGGGTGCCCCTGGCCTCTCCAACTTCCAGTCATCGGCTGAGAGAAGCCAGACACGGGCAGGATAATCAGTCCCTAATAAGCGTCTATATTGAAAGCAGCCTGGCGCTCATACATTGCAGGCTGGACAAACACACACGCAGAAACACAGACGGGGAAACACACACACACACACACACACACACACAAATACGAGCATATTAACGCGTACACACACACACACACTAATACATATGCACCCACACACTTTGTGGTAGGCGTACTTGTGGTAGGCACAATCATGGTGCATGGCGACACAAACATCACAGGCGAGTGCCTGCTCAGCAATTTCTTGACATGCTGGCACACACACACATAGAGACAGGCACACACAGAGGAACAGATGTCTTTTCCCTCTCTTCCTCCTCCGCCACCATCTTAGAAAAATGTTAGCACATGGCTGAAAAAAGATATCAATAATTTCACAATGTATCAATTATCAATTTAGAAAAAGAGGAAACTGGATCCTCCGGGTTTTGCATACGGTTTGTATTTGGTTTGAGTGACCTTATGAAGGACTATGGGGCTAGCCATTTAAGTCAAACTATCAGCCACACTTTAAAAAGTAAAAAAGATTTAAAGGGGACCTTTAGGAGTTTCTGGGAGTGCGGCCACAGGGATCAGAAGAGAGTATGTTGAGGAACACCTTCATCAACATTTCTTAATCTCTGAGAACTTCTATCAACTAATTTCTCCACTACAGTACTTTATTTGTATCTTGGGAAATTTGGTATACTTGTATTTTTGAATACCACCAATGAAAACCCTTGTTCTTAGAGATTGAGCTGGCACTGCATGAAACTCCCCCCCCCCCAAATACTGAAGGGATTTTCAACCCACACTTTCTCTTCCAGTCAAAAAAAATAACATACATATAAGCCAAACCCCTGAGCCAGTTATTCCTCAATCAAGTGGGATATTTATGATTATGCAGAGGTTCATTGCAAAATGAAAGCAATTTTGAAAATCTTTACAGGACATGACGTCCAAGCCCCTGTGGTTGTTTCAAATATTCAGCAATGAACAACAGTTAGCATATCCACATTGGTCAT
>JAJHIY020000933.1:7997500-8067500 GCA_022114975.2 Lampris megalopsis | reverse complement strand
GGCTATTGCCTTTCTCAATCTGTCCCTGGAGAGCCAGGAGTTATGGTCCCTGTCGATTGAGGAGAAAGGGATGTTATTCCCCTGTCACCCCCTGGTCGCTCCGCCATCCTCCCTGGCCTGATGTACGGTCCGACAACCACCCCCCCCACCCCCACCCCCCCTTCTGTTCTCCCGTAACCTGCGGACTGAGTCGTGGACATGGCGATGAGGACGATAGAAAAATGTAATTGGCGGGGGCGTGTGGTGGCCGGGGAAGGAGGGTGAGGTTGGCTGAGAGGGGCAGTCAGTCAATGGAGACGACAGTAGTCGTGGGATGTGTGCTTGATCAATGCTTTTGTACCCGAACGATGCACTCCTAGACAGGTATTTATCCACTTATAGACATGCTTAGAGACTATGTCCTTTTTGAAATTGGTCAGTGTTACCCTACATATTTGGATGTGGTTTTTGGTTTTAGCACCACAGTAAGAGTTTCTTTTTGGGAAGGCGCATCCAACTCCTCTATTACAAGACTATGTATACTGTACGTGAGTAACTGTATGCCCATACTACCACAGTGAAATCACACACACGCACACACACACACACACACGCACGAACGCACGGCGTGCTGAGACCGATGCAGCGATATGTACGGCCACGCACAGACAGTTTTTGCCTCACCTCCATCAGCCTGCATCCCCCCATTCTGCTCTATTGAAGAAAGAGGGAAAAAAATCCCCCCAAATAACTTAATTCGTCGTTTACTTTAATATAATTTCTGGAATCAACTGAAATTATGGTGTTTGTGGGGGCGAGATGTTTTCAAGCTTGTTCCATAATGTTTGCCAGAAACATGTAGTGATTTATTAAAACAAGGCATACTGGCAACAACATCAACAGGATTTGCAGATTATTGAAACAACGTGATATCCAAGTGAAATTATCTTGTCCGTTGGCATTTTTTTCAGCTGTTTCTCGAAAAGAGAGAGGATTTAACGACTCCATCCATGACCTGAATTACTCACTGGAGGAGAAATATACCCTGCCTGGGGGGGGGGGGGGGAGCGGTGAGACAGACAGACAGGCCCTGGAGAGGTGACCTCCCTTTGGGGCTGGGCAGGGCATATCCCTGAGTGACGCCCTAGATTGGGGAATAGCGACAGGGTTAAAGATGAGGGGCAATAAACTGATGGTTGTCTGTGATCAGGGCCCCAATGCTCAGTAACTCTGTCACAGGAGCGAGTCCCCTGAGGGCTCCACTATGGTTTGATGTGGGCTGGCTGCCTGTAAAATTCACACATTCTCTACACCTGCTAAATCCCATTTAGGGTTGCAGTCAGACTGGAGTATATCCCAGCATGCATTGGTTAGAAACCAGAAGACCCCTTCATGAACTATTCAAAACTTTTGGGTAGTTTGGAACAAAGTACCCGGAATTTCTGCAGGAAACCCACACAGATGGGCCGGGATTGCACCCGGGACCACCAGCTGGGAGTATATGTGACAATGCCCCCCCCCAACACACACACACACACACACAAAGAAAAGATTCCTTCTTTCAGCTTTTTCCCTGTTTTTCAGGGGTCGCCACAACAGATTTTACAGTTTCCATCAGGACCCTGTGAGGGCACAGTACCAATGCTGACCGTTGTTCGATCTGGTATGGTCTTGTCAATCTGCATATTGATTTGGCAAAATTTTACATCGGATGCCCTTCCTGACACAACCACTAACCCTATGGACGGGGGCACAGGTAAAGCGCTGGATGCCATCCCAGTATTCATTGACTTGCGCCCATGCCTGCCGCTATACACACACACACAAAGAAAAGACGGTGCGAAATCCCCTCCTCTTAGTGTCTTTGTTGATTCATCATGGTGAAGTTCATCTTTTCACTTGGCCCCTCTCAACATGGTTATGGTGCAGAGATAGAGCAGCACACTCATGGCTAGGGAGGATTCAGGATCTTGCAACAGGAGAGACTTCTACCAACGGGAGTTGAACTTGGGTCGTCCGGTGGAAAGATGGCCCTCTCTAATCACTATGTTACCCCGTCACCCTAAAGGTATTCAAATAGTATTTAAGAATTAGAGGAATTTTTACGGAAAAATGCTAAATATACATTATGAGGGGACAACCACTGCATGAATATCAGCATACTCGAAAGATGCTCCACTAGAGACCGCCAGACCTCAGAGCAACCAATGTAATTTCCATGTGGGGAGCAACACTAGGTCCACGCCACCGCGTTTCAGACAAACACTACAACACCTTAGTCAAATCCTGAGTTTTTGAGGGTCTCTCCGGGTGAAGGAATAAATAAATAAGCAGATAAATAGATGAATAACCCAGAGGAATGGGAGCCCACATGGCTTGGCCATCCATCATGTATCCTATTACCATGCACTCAGTGGTGCCTGCAGTATGTATAATGCAGTCAACCTCCATAAGCAGATACAAATTCCACTCTTTCCCCCCTCAATTTGTTATATCTGACAAAGGCATGGCTTGTGCCTTGTTGTTTCTTTGAATTATGAATAGATTCCTTTCACCGGACTTCCGCCCTTGCGTGGTGTTGTTATGTAGAACAGCCAGGGAAAACAAATTTGGGAGGCCCGGCACGGTTGACGCAGCTGGGTGCATATGCATAAACAGTCACACTTAAAGCACCTTAAGAACAACTAAACGGGGTTAATATTTCATCTCCCGATGAAATCTACCAATTTTCTTTGGGCGTGATGAATGTGAGGCACCGGGTAGTGTGAGAGTGCACACGAACGTGGCATTTTTTTTTAAGTGTTTAAAAATTATCTGAAAATGTCTCCCGAAGCGGTAGACACAGACGGGAGAGATGTGTGCTTAAACAACTGGCAATGTAAAAATTCAGAATTTCCCACAAGGCATTTTTTTTTTCTGTTTCTCATTTAATTCATGACACTTTGAGCCACGGATATACCACGCCAGTCCCAGAGTGAAGGGATCTGGGGATGAGGGTGGAGGGGTGAAAAGAGAAGGAGAGAGAAAGCAGATGATAGAAGGGAAGGAACGTTCCAAAGAAACTGGAAGCTGAGACGTAAAGAGCGAGAGACTACGAGCAAGAGGGAAAACGTGAAAGAGAGAGAAAAAACCAAGTGGGAGAGCTAAGGGGGAATGTAAATACGTGGCAATCCGATAGCACATTTTGACCGCAACTGTTTGTTTGGATATTTACAGAGCAAGGTTAAAATCAAGTCTTTAAAGCCTAAGTCGGCATGACAAAAGCCTGACTCAGGGCCACGGTTCTCCAAGGTCTTATTCACTTATTTGTCAATCATTCCGAAATACAAAAGGATGCAGGAGCAACGCATTGAGTTTTCTTGCACAGAGAGAGAGAGAGAGGGATGGAGGAAGTCTGGCTGCGAGGAAGTAATTTTTTTAGAGTTGGCTGAACTTTCCAGCCCTGTTTGGTTTGAGCAGATGTAGAATTAGTACACATCACTTTGCATCAGTGAGACATTGAACATAAGCAGCCGCTCAGAGGCCAACTGTCTCTCTCTCTCACTCTCACTCTCTAATGCAGGCACATCAAGACACACACACACACACACACACACACACACACACACACACACACACACACACACACACACACACACACACACCTATTGCCTGTGATGTCTATGACTGTTAGGATAATTATCAATCTGATGTCAATCCCCATAGCAACAACCTCATCTTCCTCTTCTCAAAAGATGCCTGGTGTCTCAGGACACCGCAGGCCAGCTGTTACACCATTTGAAGACTCTAATTTAAAACACAATCGGCCTTATACCACCAAATATACCGGAATAAACTTTGCTTCCATTCAGCACTCAAAACTAAACTTGCTCCAGCAAGAAATTCATGGAAATGCTTTTGAAGTGTATACCGCATAATGCCGCATATTTCACTTCCTCATGTTGCATTGCTGACCTCTACCAGTCAATCTCAGCCAATTACATTGGCTTTGCTGAAGTTTCCTATTGTGTTTGTGGTATTAGAACCATTAACAATGTTGTATATTTGCAAACTTGTTGGTCACCCGTGAACTGCTGCATCTACCATTTATATTACAGGAAATATGTTCATGTTACAGGAAATCTTTGGTTGGTCGCTTGACATTTACCACTGCTACCACCACTGTAGCTGCAACATCTGGATTTCAATTCTGATGATGTGACACTTGACCTGTCATTGTGCCTGTGTACTCGTTCCATCTGTATCTTGTATATGTTGCCATGACACCAAATGAAAGTCATTGGTTCTGGGAAACAACAATAAATCTGAATTGGATTAGTCCATTTTTAATTAGACACTGTAACAGATACTGTCTTCGTCCCTTTGATTTAAGACCAAGGTCGGAAGTAAAAATCAGTCTTTGAGTTTTGTGTTGTCCTCAGTAATTGTACTGTAAAATGCCCAAAAGTTTTATACAAAGGAAAAATGAACTAAATAAGCTCCATAAGCTGTTTTTTTACACAGTTGTGTACAGTGCAGACAAACGAACGACCGAATGCGCTAATGAAATCTTAAAAACAGCACTGTATTTGAAATTTTCTGACAAACAAGGCCATATTAAAACAAACGCAGCTAATGTGTGACTCTTGTCTCAGAATATAATCACCTTTAGGCTATATATCCTTGGTAACCAAAATTAGGGAGATATGCACTTATTAGGGCAACTGTGAGACTGATTCTGCCTTCACTGGGAAAGGTAAAAGAGTCATAATGAGCAGAGAGTACCATGCATGGCAGATAAAATTTAGGGGCCTGGATGATGGGACTAACCTGTGATGTTGTCAACACTCCCAAGGAATTTCTCTCTCTTCCGTTCATAAAGAGGAAGGTGGGGGGGGGGTGATTCTGTGACATGTCAATGATGCATGATGCATGTGCGTGACAAGCACAAGCACTGGTGTGGTGCAGGGAGGGAGAGGGGGAACAGAAGCGAGGATGAGGCAAGTCCACTCCATGACGGTGTCAGCGAAGGGTCTGTGTGTAATCTGCGGGACATGCATGGTGTAGGCCGCTGCACTTTATCTCGAAGGCCCCTAATTGCAAGGGAATCTGATGAACATATGTTATGGACAGGCATTGAAAGGAGAGTCAGATGTCAGCATATGATTCCTACAACTTGGGTTAGGTAAGAAAGAAATGGTAACATAAATTAGGCTTCCTAAGCAAAACTGCTAGCTACATGAACGGAAAGATGGTGAAACAAGACAGGAGTGAATTACATTAAGTCCGATATCATCGAGTCTCTAGACGTGAGCCTTATTACTGCTGTGTATAACTTCAAGCAAGTAAAAATTGAATTACAGCATGGAGCAAAGGTAATGTGGTGCAGTGTACCAGGTACTGTCTGTCTGTCTATATAGATCTAAAACGTTCTGTTTCAAAGCCACTCCATCACTTTTGGTGAGGCACAAAAAACACAGCCAGCCAAGTCTCTCAGTTACTATTCAAGCTCGCTTGAATTTAACAAATCACATCTAACAGACAGACGTTCATGCTGTTGTTTATGCTTTTTGAAAATGAGTCTCGACAACATGAAGAGATGATGCGACGCAAAATCAGCGACCCGGCACATCATGTCCGCTTAACAGGGCTCGCGACCTTCAACTCAGCCATTGTGTGGGCCCATCTCATCAGGAATGCAACAGTCATTCATGGGCATACACACAGACCAACATACACAACCCTTCCCCATTCAATTCAAATACTCTTCAACCCCCGAATATTTTTTTCATTCCTCCACATGCACTTGTCCTTCTCTTGTACTCACTACACCTACGCCCTAGCCTTCCTTCATTTTTTTGTTCCCCATTTGCTCTAGACAGAAGTCAATCTCTACCTCAGCCTTTTGTATGAACCACAGTAAACATGGATCCCAGGAGATGGAAAAGGCATGAAGGGAATCAAAAGACGGACTAAACGGGGGGCTCAACTCCCTCCACCCTTCCATTACCCCCACCAAGGTAGGGGATGACCTTGTGTGTGCTTGATAGGCTACTACTATCAGTTTGGAAATGCAACGGTTATTGTCTGTAAGAGCAGGGGCCCATCTGTTAGTTTGTCGCGCTTTGTGTTTTGCAGAGAGGTAAGACCATAAATGAAAATAAAGGCATTGCCCACATCGAGCCATCCCGACGTACATGCACTTTCACATTAGAAATTTGCCATAAAATGAAACATACAATATTCATAAAATGACAACGGATTTTGCAGACTGACTTGTAAAACAAAAATTATCACATCAATTATCTCATCTCATTGGATGAAACGCATCTGTCAATAAACGCTGTATCCAGATGAACTGATTCAGCCTTCTTTGATTTTCTTAGCTGGATTATTGAGCACGCATAAAGACATATCAATTATCATTACTCAGCAAATGATAATATTGTAAGACAGTTTTTTTCTCGAAAAACTCATAACTCGTCATGCCACAAATCTGGCTTGTCTGGTCACGCCGGAACGTTCGTCCACACAAATGTGATGTAAGGAGACGGTGAGATTTAACAACCTGCGTGTGAATGAAAGAGACAATAACGGTGTCAGGTGGCAAGCAAATCACTTGCAGAGGAAAAGATGTAAATCACAAGCTGCTTGTGGAAGAGTGCAGAAAGCGGCAACACGGAGCAATAACACACAGCACACGTAATATTCAAATATGAATACCATTATTGTACAAGTCATAAACCATGACCAGCAGGGTATTTAACAGACAGGCATATGTTAAATGCGATTCAGCTGCTTGGTTACATATTGATTTTGGATCTATCTCCGCTCTCTATTTTTTTTCTCTCTCTTTTCCAGTAACATACTTTTTAAAAGCCCTCACAATTTTTTTTTGTCTCAATTTACGTATATCTACTCACTTAGCTATCTGGTGTTTTTAACACTTCCATCCATCCATTATCCAAACTGCTTATCCTGCTCTCAGGGTCATAGGGATGCTGGAGGCTATCCCAGCAGTAATTGAGCAGCAGGCAGGGGGACAACCTGGACAAGCCGCCAGGCCATCACAGGGCCGACGCCGACAAACACACACACACACACACACACACACACACACACACACACACACACACATTCATACCTAGGGACAATTTAGTGCAGCCGATTCACCTGAGCTACATGTCTTTGGACTGTGGGAGGAAACCGGAGCACCCGGAGGATACCCAGACAGACACAGGGAGAACGTGCAAACTCCACACAGAGCACAACCCGGGACAACCCCCAAGGTTGCACTACCCCGGGGTTCGAATCCAGGACCTTCTTGCTGTGAGGCGACTGTGCTAACCACTACACCACCGTGCCACCTAAATGTAATCAATAAGATCTTATAGATTATTCTGAATTTTAACACTTGTGAAATTGAATTAAATCCAGCCACGATTGAAAGCTGTGTGTAATATTGTATTAGGAGGTAAGAGAGTTTGACACTGAAGTTGACACAGTGAAATCGAGAATCGACCTCTCTTTCACCCTCTCTCTTTCCCCCTGCTTTGAAACTGTTGTCTCCAATCTGCTCCACAGCCAAATGACTCTTAACTCTGCTCAGTGTACGTGGGTCAGGGAGGAAGATTGAAGTCAGGGTGTCTGGTTAATGTTAAGAGGCAGGGAGACAGCAGATCTCTCATGTCTGACTTCACTCAACGGGCCGCTCGCTACTCTCAGTTTCACAGTGTAATGTCTTGCAGATTTGCCTTGCAAGGATATGAAAAAAAAAAGATTGCTGTTATTAAATCAAATGTGCTATCTTAATTTCAGGTGTAGACTGACAAAATTGTGCAAGGCCCTTCAAATGTTGTAAGTATCTCCGATGTCTCGTGTTATGTTTGGTTTAGTTTAGTCCAGCTGAGCTGATGTAGTTTTGTCTGCTTTTGTTATTTTGATTTAGGTTTATGCGAACAACGATTAAATAAAGCAGAGGAGATTAAAATGGCAGCCATTAAATATTATGATTATAGAAACATGACAGAGTAACTCAAGGGTCCTATAAAAACTTTTCACCTCCAAACAGAAGAAAAACAGGAACACTGGATTGTACAATTGTAATGACAGACTGGGAAACAGTAAGCATAGCAAGTTACAGGCACACACACAGCAAAAGAAAAAGAGAGAGCGGAAGGAGTTGGTTGCACACAGTGATAAATATTGAAACAGATTAGGAAGATGCAAACATTTAGATGTAGTTTTATGCCATGTCCACACTACCATGGACAATTTTGAAAAAAAAAAATTTTCTCCATGTTGGCCTTCCATCCACACTAAGCAGGTGTTTTCGACCACCAAAAACAGATCTTTCTGATAACACTATCCAAAGTGGATGAATTTGAAAACACTGTCTTGTGTTTTAATGTGGACGACAAAATCCGATGTTTTTCGAAAACGCTGATGTCTCATCTCATCTCATCATCAGCCGCTTCTCCAGGGTCGGGTCACGGTGGCAGCAAGCCAAGTAGGGCACTCCAGACATCCCTCTCCCCAGCAACACTCTCCAGCTCCTCCTGGGGGATCCCAAGGCATTCCCAGGCCAGATTGAACATGTAGTCCCTCCTGTGAGTTCTGGGTCTACCCCGGCGTCTCCTCCCAGTTGGACGTGCCCGGAAAACCTCCAAAGGAAGGCGCCCAGGAGGCATCCTAATCAGATGCCCGAACCACCTCAACTGGCTCCTTTCAATGTGAAGGATCAGCGGCTCTACTCCAAGCTCCCTCCGGATGTCCGAGCTCTTTACCCTATCTCTGAGGCTGAGCCCAGACACCCTACAGAGCAAACTCATTTCAGCCGCTTGTATCCGGGATCTCACCCTTTCAGTTAGTACCCAAAGCTCATGACCATAGGTGAGGGTAGGAATGAAGATTGACTGGTAAATTGAGAGCTTTGCCTTCTGGCTCAGCTCCCTCTTCACCACAATGGTCTGGTACAACGTGTGCAACACTGCTGATGCTGCACCAATCCGCCTGACAATCTCCCGCTCCAGCCTACCCTCACTCGTGAACAAGACCCCGAGATACTTGAACTCCTTCACTTGAGGCAACAACTCATCCCCAACTCAGATAAAGCAATCCACCATTTTCTGGTAGAGAACCATGGCCTCAAACTTGAAGGTGCTGACTCTTATCGCGGCCATTTCACATTCAGCTGCAAACCACCCCAGTGCACATTGGAGGTTGCATTCTGATGAAGCCAAGAAAACTACATCATCTGCGAAGAGCAGAGATGCAATTCTGAGGTTCTCAAAATGGACACACTCCTCACTTTGGCTGCACCTTGCGATCCTGTCCAGGAATATCACAAACGGAATCAAAGACAAGAGACAACCTTAGCAGAGTCTGACACCCACCGAAAACGTGTTTGACTTCATGCCGAGAATACAGACACAACTCTCACCTTGGTTATACAAGTACTGGATGGCTTGATGTAAAGTGGCTGGATCAAGTGGCTTGCACATGCCCAATAGAGGAGACTGAGCATTTTTCCATTGTTTTGCCATTTCAATGTGGACAACAAACTTTTTTGAAAACAATCTGAAAATGCCAGTGTGGACAGAAAAAGTTTGATACATTTTCGACATGAAAACAGTACTTTCAAATTTTCTGGTTCAATGTGGACATAGAGCATATCAATACACACACAGCCTGATTTAACCGTCTTGTGTTTTAATTAGGGCAAGGCTCTATGTGAAAATGTACTGTCGATATTTTAATTGAATAAGGTGCAACAACACCTGGAATCACCCAGAAGCCTCACACTATGTACACATGCTCATGTGAGTATGATCTCAGCACCGATAAAATTACAATGTTGCGACTGAGTAGGTTAAACTAAATCTTATCCATTCATTTTCATAGTGTATAATGACAATGAAAACTTATGGGATTTTGAAATTTTTTTCTAAAGATAGTGCTATAGGTGCTGCCCTCTTAAGGGGACACGGGGGCAAAACAAGGACACATAGGGCCAGATCTACAAATATCTTGTACAAGCACAAACCCTCTTTCAATGCTAAAAATCTACATTATAGATTTACAATAAGGACACAATGAGCATTTTGTGCAAATGAGAGGAGTGAATGGGTAGGACAAACTTTTTCATGCCTCAGTTTCATTGCATATACACTTAGTATAGGAGATACCATATTCAAAGTGCAAAATGTTGGGAGATTATTTATCAGGGCTCTTAGTAAATAAGATTTTGCCATTATTCAATGTCTCTGAAAAGCACATGTTAACTCTGAGCATGCTGACATAGCTGCAATCAGAATCAGAATCAGAATAATTCATTCATCCCCGAGGGGAAATTGAGTTTCACATTGTCTTAATGTCACATCATTGCGACATTAAGACAATGCATGATGCAGAGAGCATATCAGAAAGGAAAGAGTTTAATTACAATGTCAATAGAGGATATTGTGCAAATTTATCGCCTGCCAAGTCCCATTGTCCTCGATTTGCTGGAGGAAATAATAGAAGTTTTGGGGCAACAAACCAAAACAAGTCATGTAATTCCAGCAATAATGAAACTCTAATGCCATACTTCATCTAGTTGTGATTGGTTCATTTCAGTGAACGGTTGCATCTATAGCTGGTTTGTAACAGTTGGCATTATCAGCCATATTGTTGCAAGTCATTAATGCACTAGCGCAAAGGATGCAAAATCATATACAGTTTCAAAATCATTGTGATGCTCTCAACACAGTTAACAAGGAATTTTATAATATAACAGCGTTCCCAAATATAGTAAGAAGAATTTCAGGGACACGTGCAAAATGTGTTTATACCAATACCAAGTTATAGTGGTGGGGGTGCTTTACCACAAAGAAATATTAAAATGTTGAATTCATAGTGGGAAAAATCAGGCAACAATGTTTGAATAAATTGTTGGGACACAAAAGGAATGCACTGATTGAACCCACTGTACTGCTGCATACAGTGATACAACAAAACTTAAAAGCTACGGTGGATCAGACACCAATAGACGGGTCATATACTGAATGGGACATTGAATCGTCCACAAGCCGAGTAAAAGGATAACTGAACTGGCATTGAAAAGTACATCAAGCTGCTATGCTTGACAGCTCAAATTCAAGCAGCAATATATTACAGATGCCTGGCAAACACATTTAATACTTTTAAAGACATTTTTAAGACCAAATATAAAGAAATTTAAGACCAATTTTAGGACATTTCACAGAGGAAGTCAAAGAAGGTTGAATCAGTTCATCTGGATACAACCTTTATTGATAGATAAGTTTCATCACTCAACTTACATCTTCAGTCTAGACTGCAGGTATCCCCACCCCTTATAAACAATACAGTACAAAACAGTTGCATAATGACTGAAACCAACGAACAGTTTCATGTGCAAATATGGGTGTGACCATGAACTACAGTTTCAATGGCCATGTGTACTATTCACAGAGGATTAGGGAATGTTGCAATTACAGCATTGTAAGATGACAACAGATGTGTAACGACCGAAATCAACGACCAGTTTCATGTGCAAATATGGGTGTGACCATGAACTAGAGTTTCAATAGCCATGTGTACTATTCAAAGAGGATTTGGGAATGTTTGCAATCACACAATTGTAAGATGGTGACAGATGTACCCTTAGCCCCCCCCCCCAGTTCAGAGATGGTCATTCCCTCTTAACATAGATGGCCTCTTTGACTTTCCATTCAAACTAACATTCCTCCCTATCAAAGAGGTGCACATCCTCATCTTTGAAAGAGTGGCCACTGGCCTGGCCTGTAGATGGTGTAGACTGTTGAGTCCTGGCCTGATGTGTTAGCTCTCCTGTGTTGTGCCATTCTATTGGCCAGCGTCTGTTTAGTTTCCCCAATGTACAAGTCACAGCAATCCTCCTGGCACTTAACTGCGTACACTATATTGCTCTGTTTGTGCCAGGGGACCCGATCCTTGGGGTGGACCAACTTCTGGTGCAGCATGTTTTGGGGTTTGAAAGCAACTGAGACGCGGTGATTTGAAAATATGTATCTCAGCTTTTCCGACACTCCTGCCACATACAGAATCAACACTGGTTTACATTTATATGGTGATTCCATGGTGATTTCTCCCCAATTGTACTTTGCCAATTACCCCACTCTTCCGAGCCATCCTGGTTGCTGCTCCACCCCCTCTGCCAATCCGGAGAGGGCTTCAGACTACCACATGCCTCCTCCGATACATGTGGAGTTGCCAGCCGATTCTTTTCACCTGACAGTGAGGAGTTTTGCCAGGGAGATGTAGCGTCTGAGAGGATCATGCTATTCCCCCCAGTTCCCCCCCCCAAACAGGCGCCCCAACCAATCAGAGGAGGCGCTAGTGCAGCAACCAGGACACATACCCACATCCGGCTTCCAACCCACAGAGACGGACAATTTTGTTTGTAGGGACACCCAACCTAGCTGGAGGCAACACGGGGATTCGAACCAGGAGCCCTGTGTTGGTAGGCAACAGAACAGACTGCTACGATACCCAGACACCCCGTAAAAAGCTTTTTTTTAAAATGCAAATAACATTTTATATTTTTAGCCTTGAATTATTTTGACATTACATTTGCTTAGTATTACAGGAATGCAAACTCATTACAGGGGTGAAAAAGGGGACAAAGATACAAGCCCACTAGTGGGTTCTGAGGGAATGCCCCCCTGGGAAGAAAATATTTTAAATATCAGATTTAAAATGTGGATTTACAGTCGATTTTAGCATGAACATATGAGGAAAAACTCACCCTAGAATTAATTTAATCTTACTGCTACAAAAGTAATTTAAGGGGGACATCAGTACAGGTCACTTAAAAAAAAAAGTCAAGGGAGTTCAGAGCCGGGTCCAAAATTGTATTAACCCTTTAAAAATGGACTTCCTGTGGTCAAGTTCAAGTTGCATTTTTATAGCGCTTTTCTAGCTGCAACAGCCACTCAAAGCACCTCTACTTGCTGCTTGTGGACCTGCTGGCCGGCCGTGGACCTGCTGGCCCAAGGGCAGCCCGCGAATGTCTGAGAATATATTTCTACTGCAGATGAAATTATTAAAATGCCTTTGCACTCTGCTCATAAAAATTAGGGTATTTAAAAAAAAATGTACATCTTCATATAAGCCAATTGAGATTATCATAACACTACTATAAGAGATTCTTACCTAAAGGGATGCAGGCAGTCAAAAACTGACCTCCCAGGGACTATCCTCTTCAGTGCCAAGAACAGAAACCAGGAGTTTCATATTTTTCTGCTTTTTTTTTTTTTTTTTTTTGACAACTCAGAAGGTGTGGTTCTCATTTTATTCCCTGTGACCCTGTCCTCGCAGACTGAGACCCTTTCCCAAATTCATCGGATCTACACTAATCACACAAATAAGCTTTTCTTATTTTGGACTCAAAACAGCTATTTTCGCCAAAGGGGACACATTTGTATCTCTGATTACTGCACGGTATTCAAGTAAACTACTAATCCAGCCACTGGGGATGCACAAGCCAGTGTATTCTTAGTGCCGGTCCCAAGCCTGGATAAATGGGGAGGGTTGCGTTAGGAAGGGCAACTGGCATAAAACCTTTGCCAAATCAAATATGTGGATCATAAATCAGATTTCCATACCAGATCAGTCGAGGCCCAGTTACCAACGACCACCACCAGTACTGTTGGTCAGCAGGGTGCCAGTGGAAACTATGCTACTGTTGGGCAAAGGAGAAGGAGAAGGAGGAAGGCATGTCCAGAGGCAGCAGGAGAGGAGGAAGGGTAGGAGTGTAAAGGTGAGAGTAGGAACTTTGAATGTTGGCACTATGACTGTAAAGGGAGAGAACTGGCTGATATGTTGGAGAAGATAGGTAGATATACTTTGTGTGCAAGAGACCAGGTGGAAGCAGAGTAAGGCCAGGATCATGGGAGGTGGGTTCAAACTCTTCTACCATGGTGCGGATAGGAGGAGAAATAGGGTAGGGGTAATTCTGAAGGTCAAGAGTGTGTTGGAGGTAAAGAGTGCGTCAGACAGAGTGATATGTATGAAGCTGGAAATCGAAGGTCAACTGTCCAAAGTAACGGGGAGTGCAGAAGAGAGGGGAAGAGGAGAATGCAGGCAGGGTGGAGTGAGTGGAGTGTCACGAGTGATTTGCAATAGAAGGGTACCAGCAAGAGTGAAAGGGAAGGTTTACAAGATAGTACTGAGACCAGCTATGTTGTATGGTTTGAAGACGGTGGCACTGACAAAAAGAAAGGAGGCAGAGCTGGAGGTGGCCGAGTTTAAGATGCAAAAACTTTCGTTGGGAGGGATGAAGATGGACAGGATTAGGAAAGAGTATATTAGAGGGACAGTTCAGGTTGGATGGCTTGAAGACAAAGCAAGAGAGGCAAACTGAGATGATTTGGACATGTGCAGATGAGAGACGCTGGGTATATTGAGAGAAGGACGCTGAAGATAAAGCTGCCAGGCAAGAGGAAAAGAGGAAGGCCAAAGAAGAGGTTTATGGATGTGGTGAGGGAGGACATGCAGGTGGTTGGTGTGACAGAGGAAGATGCAGAGGACAGGAAGAGATGGAAACGGATGGAGGAAGAAATAGAAGAAGGAGGAGGAGGACTGATCAAGCATGTGAGGCCTCTACTGAAAGGGCTAGAGCAGAGATCTTCAGCAGGGGGTCCGCGACACCTAGGGGCTCCTCAGAGTTACTGCAGGGGTCCACCAAATTATTTGATCCCAAACTTTTTTCTTCCAAAAATATGTCCGAAAATACACATTAACATAAATACAAGCAAAGATAAATCTTCCTATTCGTTAAAAAAAATTACAACATTGAAGATACCCATGAATCCTCGTGCAATAATGTGATCACCCTGAAAGCTGAGCACCAGCTAGCTATCCTATGCTAAACCACTCTATGTGCGGCGCCAATAAAAAACTGGAAATAATTGCATGCCATATTAGCCAAATAGGTACGTATTATTAGCCTAAGTATACGGCCATTCTTAGGTTAATGTGATCTACAATGGATTGCTTTGTAACTTCTCAACCAAGAAACTCTGACAAACCCTGCACTTCATCAAGAACCACTGGCGAAAGTTCAGAGGATGAAGCTAATGCACCTGCTAAAAGCCATGCTACAACTTCTGCTAAGCGCAAATGAGAGAAGAACCAAAAATATTCAGAGAATTATCTCAAGTTTGGATTTCCCTTTAAAGAGACTGAGGGCGTTGAATTACCAGTGTGTGTCATCTGCTCTGCCATGCTCTCAAACCAAAGTATGAAGCCATGAAAGCTGTAGTGCCACTTGGAGACAACCCATACTCACTTGAAAGAAAAACCAGTGGAATACTTTCAGGCCCGTCTCAAATCTCTCAAAGGCCAACAGACATTGATGAGACAATCAGCTAAAGCTGGTGAGCTAGCTTTGAAAGCCTCTTATCAAGTTGCTCTTCGGACCGCTCAGAACAAAAAGCCATAAACAAATGCAGAGGTCTTAATATTGCCTGCAGCCAGTGATATGCGCAAAACAATGTTTGGAAATGATGAGTACGTTAATAAACTGAAAAGCATTCCGTTGTCGGACACAACCATTGCTCACTGTATTGATGACAAGGCATCTGATTTGAGGGTGCAACTAGTAGAGAAACTGAGGTTGGCATAGGCTTTTGCATTACAATTGGATGAATCCATAGACGTGTCAAAAATAATTACAAAAAACATGTTCTATAACTATATGAATCTACTACTACTACTTTCGGCTGCTCCCGTTGGGCGTCACCACAGCGGATCATCCATTTCCATTTCTTCGTGTCTTTTGCATCTTCCTCTGTCACACAGCCACCTGCATGTCTTCCCTCACCACATCAATAAACCCCCTCTTTCGCCTTCCTCTTTTCCTCTTCCCTGGCAGCTCCATATCCAGCATCCTTCTCCCAATATACCCAGCATCTCTCCTCCACACATGTCCAAGCCATCTCAATCTTGCCTCTCTTGCTTTGTCTCCAAACTGTCCAACTTGAGCAGTCACTCTAATATAATCATTCCTAACCCTGTCCTTCTTCGTCACTCCCAATGAAAATCTAACCATCTTCAACTCTGCCACCTCAAGCTCAACCTCCTGTCTTTCGTCAGTGCCACTGTCTCCAAACCATATAACATAGCTGGTCTCACAACCGTCTTGTAAACCTTCTCTTTAACTCTTGCTGGTACCCTTCTGTCGCAAATTACTCCTGGCACTCTTCTCCACCCACTCCAACCTGCCTGCACTCTCTTCTTCACCTCCCTTCAGCACTCCCCGTTACTTTAGACATTTGACCCCAAGTATTTAAACTCATATGCCTTCGTCACCTCTACTCCTTGCATCCTCATCATTCCACTGTCTTCCCTCTCATTCACGCATAGGTAGTCCATCTTACTCCTACTGACTTTCATTCCTCTTCTCTCCAGTGGATACCTCCAACTCTCCAGGCTCTCCTCAACCTGCACTCTACTCTCGCTACAGATCATAATGTCAGCCGCAAACATCATCCATCGTCCACGGAGACTCCTGCCTGATCTCGTCCGTCAACCTGTCCATCGCCATTGCAAACAAGAAAGGGCTCAGAGCCGATCCTTGATGTAATCCCACCTCCACCTTGGACCCATCTGTCATTCCAACCGCACACCTCACCATTGTCACACTTCCCTCATACATATCCTGCACCACTCCTACATACTTTTCTGTAACTCCCGACTTCCTCATACAATACCACACCTCCTCTCTCGGCACCCTGTTGTATGCTTTCTCTAAATCTACAAAGACACAATGTTACTCCTTCTGGCCTTCTCTATACTGCTCAATCAACATTCTCAAAGCAAACATCGCATCTATGGTGCTCTTTCGTGGCATGAAACCATACTGCTGCTCGCTAATCATCACCTCTACTCTTAACCTAGCTTCTCTTAATCTTTCCCATATCTTCATGCTGTGGCTGATCAACTTTATACCTCTGTAGTTGCTACAGTTCTGCACATCACCCTCGTTCTTGAACATTGGTACCAGTATGCTTCTTCTCCACTCCTCAAGTATCCTCTCGCTTTCCAAGATTGTGTTAAACAATCTCCATGCCTCCAAGGTATGTCATCAGGACCAACTGCCTTTCCACTCTTCATCCTCTTCATAGCTTCCCTCACTTCCTCCTTACTAATCCACTGCACTTCCTGATTCACTATCCCCACATCATACAACCTTCTCTCTCTCATTTTCTTCATTCATCAGCCCCTCAAAGTACTCCTTCCACCTTCTCAGTACACACTCCTCGCTTGTCAGCACATTTCCATCTCTATCCATAATCGCCCTAACTTGCTGCACATCCTTCCCAGCTCGGTCCCTCTGTTTAGCCAATCGGTACAGGCCCTTTTCTCCTTCCTTAGTGTCTAACCTGTCATACAACTCACCATACACCTTTCCTTTGCCTTTGCCACCTCTCCCTGCCCTTTACGCTGCATCTCCTTGTACTCGTCTACTTTCTTCATCTCTCTAACTATCCCACTTCTTCTTTGCCAACCTCTTCCTCTGTATAATTTGCTGTACTTCCACATTCCACCACCAAGTCTTCTTGTCTTCCTTCCTCTGTCCTGATGACACACCAAGTACCTTCCTAGCTGTCTCCCTCACTATTTCTGCAGTGCCTGCCCAGCCATACGGCAACTCTTCACTACCACCCAGCGCCTGTCTTAACTCCTCCCTGAATTCCACACAACAGTCTTCCTTCTTCAACTTCCATCATTTGATCTTTGGCTCTGCCCTCACTCGCTTCCTCTTCTTGGTTTCCAAAGTCAACCTACAGACCACCAGCCGATGCTGCCTAGCTACGTTTACCCCTGTCACCACCTTGCAGTCTCCAATCCTTTATAGATCACGCCTTCTACATAAGATATAGTCCACCTGTGTGCACTTTCCTCCACTCTTGCATGTCACCCTGTGTTCCTCGCTCTTCTTCAAATATGTATTCACCACAGCCATTTCCATCCTTTTCGCAAAATCCAGCACCATCTGTCCTTTCACATTTCTCTCCTTGACACCATGTAAATATATATAAATATATGAATCTGTCAATAATTATTATTTTAATGGCTTAGCATTGTATACACCATTACAAAGTACTTTTATACATGGCACCATGTGCCACCTTACACATTATTGTTGGCAGGGTTTAATAGGTAACACAATTTTATACGATATGTGATAGGGGGTCCCTCCGCCATGTCTCTATCAGCTAAGGGGTCCTTGGGCCTGAAAAACGTTGAAGACCTCTGGGCTAGAGAGATTAAGGACTCGTACTGAAAACCTGATAAAAAGTTTAATTTAGGTTTTCGGTACATGTCCTCTATCTGTCTAACCTGGGGGGGGGGGGTCTACTAATTCAACAAAAAGAAATGAACCACCTACAACAAGTGTTTCTGGGGCAGTACAGTGGCCCAGTGGTTAGCACTGTTGCCTCACAGCAAGAAGATCCTGGGTTCAAATCCCAAGTTGTCCCAGGTCCTGTCTGTGTGGAGTTTGCATGTCCTCCCCGTGTCTGTATGAGTTTCTGCCGGGTGCTCCAGTTTCCTTGCAGCGTGGGTTATTCTCAATCATGTGACTTTTTCATTGACAACGAAAAGCTCCTACTGTTTACACTGAAGTTCTCATTGTCGATCTGTGTTTACAAGAACGAAATTTTAAGCGGAAATCAGACAAATGTACAGAAATAAAACATCGCAGTTGTGATCCACTCTTCAAGAAACAATTTGCAAAATAAATTTAACAAAGTTCTGGCCTAACGGTATAAAGAATCAGATCCATTTGGAGGATTTTCGGCTGTTTGGTGAATCTCATACAATTCCACGATGGCTTCGATCAGGAATTACGTACAAGCTTTCGGTGCACTTATCGATATGTTAGACCGATATGTTAACATATTTGTAAAACAAAAGCAGTTTCTCTCCCTCTTGTACTAATTATATTCAAACCACGTAATTTTAAGATTTAGCTTATAACTGCTGATGATGATTGACACACAATTGAAAAATGTCTAAAATTTTGAAATGTCTTTATTTTTTAATGTTTTTGTTTCTTAAAAAAAGTATATTATAACCGTTTTATACAATGAATATATAACTTAAAAGTTGTATCAGTCTGAAGGAACTACTGAGTCACACACATTTGTCAATGCACAAAGAACCGAGGCAATTTTATCCACTGTTGTCATACCAGCACCTTATTACAGAGGTAGTCTGTTGGTAAAATTCCTTGTAAAATTGTACATTTTCTCAAAACTAGGCCAATGACATGCTCCACATAGATGCGGACAGATGCAATTTTTCTTGCTGACTCAATTTCTAAAGTACCAAACTGATACTTCCCTTTTGTAAAAGCAGGTATCTTAACTTCTGCATGATACTAATTTTTCATATGTAAGATCTTCCTGACTTATCCTCGATATCAATTTTCTTCTTCTTTCCTCTGACAACCTTTGAGTTTCTTCTCCTTGATGGCTGATTATCTTTGGAAAGTGAAAGTAGGACTTATTCTGCTCTCTGTCAGCTCGATTGGAACAACCAAAAACAGTGCAGAAATTAACCATTGTAAAATATCGAACCACAATAGCTATACTGTATGAATCAAACCTTGAAACAAATTCTGTCCATTCTGACTGTTTAGAAATCGTTAAGCATTGCGTAGTGAGAGCAACACAGTATCCTATGGATTGGAGCCGTTGTCCTCCAACATGGCGGATGTGTTGTCGTCACGTGATATGAGACGTAATATGAGAATAACTCATGTTAGGGTTGTTACTCTGGCCTCTGGCTCCTGACCAAGGCAATGACAAAAAGAAGTGGAATTGGTCTCTGGGCGCTGCACTGTGACTGCTCTGAGTATACACGGCTGCCCACTGTTTCTAGTGTGCGTGTATGGGATGGGTTAAACACAGAAATGAATTTTGTTGTATGTATATACAATGACAATGTGTGTTATGTCTAGCACTATTGTTTTCATTACCGCTGGTTGGCAGAATGAAATGAAAAGGCTTGCAAGAAAATGCAAAACTTCTTTTTTGTTTCCCTCAAGCCTACTCAGATTTGGTCTTTTATTATCATCTCAAAATGTTACAAAAAGGATGGCCTTACTTGTCCTTTTTCATTGCGGGAGAAATTGCTGTACTTTTTGACTAATAAAGAACAAGGAAAGAGGGGCTGATGAGTCACTTGCTTTTACATTCACCACAGACCAAGGTGCCAGCAGGCGTGTAGGGATGCATGCTCAAGACTAGAAGCTCGCTGCCGTGTACTAACTCTGGTGACCGTCACCTCTCATAACAGCTACTGCTCAGGTGCCCTTGCGCGAAACTTATCCCCTTTTGTTAGTGCACCAGGGTTAACAAATCAGTCTCATAAAATCAGTCTCATGAATTTATCAACCATTAAGTTGATGTTTAATATTTTATAATTAAACTTATAATTAAACAAATCAGTCTCATTAAATCAGCCTCAGAAAATCAGTTTCATGAGTCAGTCTCACAAAATTATCAACTATTAATTTTGGTGTTCAATAGTTATAATTGAAACATTCAAGTTGATGGAATAATCGATGTTGCACCAATTGGAGTACTATAATTGGCAGAAGATGGCTTCAGTGAGTACTGTCACAAAACAAGCAGGGCAATGACTTCAATGAAAACAATTTATTAGAACAATCAAGTAAAAGTGACTAATACTAAACAGTTGCAATCTGCAATCAATAATTGAGCAGCAATGTGATAATCAAGGCACAAAAAGGTAATATGAGGTAGAGAGACTATGCCATTATTGTGTGTGTGTGTGCGCGCGCACGTGTGCATTATTACACAAGAGGAAATAGCGCCGAAAAGAACAAAGGGAGGTTGTGTGTGTGCATGTGTGTGTGTGCACGTGGCGTGTGTGTGCACCACTTCACACTGAAAAGGACAAAGTATGTGTATGTGGAAGGCTATGCGCCCGCACGCAGGCAGAAAGCATGTGATGAAGTTAAGACAAAGAGTTAGAGAGCGAGAAAGATCACATGCACAATCTATCTACCAAGGTAACAGACAAAATAAACAAAAATGAAAGTAGCAAATTAACAAAACAAAGTAGACAGCCCTTCGGACCTGTGATGGCCTGGCAGCCTGTCCAGGGTGTCTCCCCGCCTGCCGCCCAATGACTGCCTGGATAGGCTCCAGCATCCCCGCGACCCTGAGAGCAGGATAAGCAGCTTGGATAATGGATGGATGGAAATAGACAACCCGTATAGCAAACTCTATGTAGATTAGTGTGTGTAACTGAATAGCGAATGTATTCAAGCAACAGTACTTTTCTCAAGTAACACTGGAAGATTTCAAATAAAAGAAAAATTAAAGCAAAAAAATTCCAAACTAACAATCGGCCTATATAACACTTCCTACATGAATCACAGTGTCTAGATCACGGATGATTTCAACTAACAACACCTTTCTCATTAGAAATAATTAGACCAACTACTAAAACGCTGCCACGACACCAATAAGGCTAATCTTGCCCAGATACCACCATTACTTGAGATCACTCTTCTGTGGTGATCAGAGTCCTTGTCCGATGCATGGTGTGCAGGTTTGGGAAGATGGTTTCTTTTCCTGGTCATCACAGCATGGCTCCACGAGAAAACAAAGTCTCTTTTCTTTCACATAGCTCGTCAGCTGAAAGCTTTTCAATGCTCCATTGGTCATCAGATGATCTCTAAGTTGCGACTGCATTGATATTTAAGAAATGAAAAGGGGTCTGGTCGCCTTTTTTTTCTGTGAAAACTATGCGGCTTGCAGGAAAGGTGAACCAGTAATCACAGCCGGTTAGCAGATGAACAAGACTTGGTTATCTTCCAATAAAATCGGGGCCAGCGGTAATGTGGAGACATGTGGTCCTTTGTTCTTGCAGTTCTGCAGGAGAGGGTAGCTGTAAATGCATGGTGTGCGCGGTCCTACACGAGAGAGGACGAATTTCAATTCCTCCACTGTTTTAAGTGCGAAATTGCCTCACTGGATATTGTATTGCTGTAACCAGTACTGAGCACAGTAAAGGTGAGAAGATGGGTGGAGATTACCTGTGAGGTTGAGCAGGGAGTTACGGGTATTGTAGGCTACGGGCAGAGCAGCCCCTATACCTTGTTGCACTTCAGCCAACAAAAGGAGACTGCGCTTCTACTGGGCAGCTCCCACATTTCCTGGCTCAACCAAACTCTTTTCTGAAGCATAATTAATAAGACCCCTGCCATGAACAGCAGAATCTAATATCCTGTATATAAAATGATTAATCCTCTGCTGCAGTGTGCATGTTGAATCAATTTATCTGACTGTATGGAAACCTTTAATAGGTAATGTGTATGTGGTGTTGGTCTGATGACTCACCCTCAGCACACTCCCCCACCTTCTCTCCCCTGTCCACAGCCATAGTGTGGGGTTGGGTGTAGGTGGGGGTGGGCAGGGGGATCGCCTCCTCCCCTTGGCTTGATGTGTGGGGACCGATGGGGCCGGGTAGTGGGGAACTGGCAGGGCGAGAGCTGGCAACTGAGCTGGAAGGTCTGGAACTGGCACAGTTCTGGATGGGGAAGAGAAATGCAGAGTCAGTGGGGCAAAATGAAAGAAGAGCAACATATCGGTTTAATTATGACCTCAAGTCTGTAAACTCCATAACGGCACACAACCAATAATTACAATAGAAATTAATAGTAGTTTCACAGGAGCATGAATGAAGCATGAAACCTTCCTTTTTTAACAGACCCTTTCTTCATTAGAATTTTTAGTTTGATTATTTGTAAAAAGTGACGTCAATATTTGCATACTATGATATGTGCTTCAAATTCGTGTCATTAAGATTTCTGTCAGGCTGAAAAGTGGCTAAACCAAATTCAGTTTGGCTTAGTCTCCACCACATCTCCTCTGTATGAGACAATACATGATTGTCAAACTAAATAAAGAAACAAAAAAACAAAACAAAAAATCAAACTTGCAGTACTAACTCCAGCAATTCACTAGTCAGATGTACAGGTTCCCATACTGCATTCTACACATGGTATTATGAAACTGTAGAATAGCTCAGCAACAAATTACTGATGTCCTTTTTGTGATGTTTCCTTTTTGTGAAACTAAATCGGACAAAAGAGAATCAGCTCAGTTTTCATTCTTTAAGCATTCTTTAAAATTAGTAAGCATAAAGCACACAGTGAAAACGTTTGACATCTACATATACCACAAGAACTCTCAACATATACGACCTTTCACGTACTTGAGACAGCTAGGTTTTTTATTTTTTTACTTATTGTTTATTTTGACTTAAGAATGCACTGATCTTTTGTCTTTTATCTCTATATACTAGGCCTATGTCTTTTTTCACACAGTAACAGATGGAGTACCCCCCTTCATTTCACTGTATGTTTTACTTTGTATTTCTGTGCATGTGACAAATAAAGTACTTGAACTTGAACTTGAACTATACAGTTTGTATCTGAATATCTGCATCAGAAGCAAAAAAAACATGAATTCTTTGTTGACATTGCAAATATGCAATTAAACTTGCTGAATTATAGTGCTCTGCATAAATATTCTGCTTAAAGTGTAACAAAATCCTCGACCGTCTTAGTTTGCTGATATCTTCTTCTTCTGGCTTGTTCCCTGTTTCTCAGGGGTCGCCACAGCAGATTTTATAGTTTCCATCAGTACCCTGTGAGGGCACAGCACCAATGGCGGTCCTTGTTAACCCGGGCCTCGACCGATCCGGCATGGATTCTCGACCGATCTGGTACAGTCTTGTCAAGTCGCATAATGATTTGGCAAAGTTTTACGTTGGATGCCCTTCCTGACACAACCACTAACCCTATGGACAGGGGCACATGTAAAGCACTGGATGCCATCCCAATACTCATGGACTTGCATCCATGCCTGTTGCCAAAGACAGTCTGCTGATATCGACAGGTTAAAAACCATGTAAAGGTTGAAAACATGCCAGGCTTGTATTAGTACTCTGTGATGTTCGCATAGCAGGATAAGCACAGCTGCTGTTAATCACATTAATAATGGCTCAATTTGATGTAGGTGTACCAACACAACAGCACTAACAACTGTCAATAGTACTGTCAATGCTGCTTCTTTGGCATACCTACATCCAGCCGCTTTTTTTTTTAATACTGAACCAACATAATTCGAAGTCAATGCTATCTCAGTGAGTAGTAAAACTGTCAGTCATACAGACAGGCAGGCAAAACAATTTTCAGTTCAATTGCTTATTAAACAATAAGCTGCACTCTCTGCTCTCACTGCTCCGAAACCAATTTGGCAAAAAAAACAAAAAAAAAACATGGTCCACATAGCAAAAAACAGGTGTCGAGAGTGTATGTATGTTCGCGTGTATGTGTGACTGAGAGCGAGAGAGAGCGAGAGACAGACAGACAGAGACGGAGAGAAAGAGAGAGAGTGTGAGTGTCTGTATTCCCCTGCAGTTGGCATCAGCCCAAGGATTGGTACATGATGTCACCACCATACAGAAATGCTTCTGTCAGCTATACATAGAGGTCTGTGTATGGTGGTGGCGTCAGTTACTGATCTTTAGAAGTGTAGTAGCATGTGCGTCTCGCACAGGGTGACGCGATGCATCTAGTGCAGTAGTTAGAGGGAAGATGCACGCTTGCTTACTGCCTGCTTTTCTAACCTCTTGCTACAGCTTGCTGCCGCTGGCTAGCCGTTGTGGTGAACAAGGAAGCAGCCCAGTTCGTAAGCCTCCCCCCACCAGTACATAGCCTCTCCTTCACCAAAACCTGTACCAGACCTCCTCATGGCCACACACAGTAACTGGGCACCTCGCAGCATCAGGCAAACTTGGTAGGGGATCTCAGAGCTGCAGTGGTCCCCAGAGGCTGTTCATGGCCAACCACTGCCCCGCTGCCTTGTGGGAAGTCTATTGAGACAAAGGCTAGGGGAGCATACCCTGAGAAAAAAAAGCAACATGTTTGGCGGCACACATTAGGCAGTTCTTCAACAGTCTGGAGATTCCAGCAGCCTCCTGCAGTCATGATGGGTGACTCGTCCTGGGTGTGAGCCCTTGCCACCAGGCCCAACCTGTCATGGCAAATGGTGTACAGTATCTGGCCTTACATACGGTTGAAGTTTGGTGGTGCTGGGGTGTCTGGCGACAGGAGCAGGGTAGAATGGACTGGGAGCTCCTAGTCAGAGCCCTTCACATCAGCAGCATGGAGTATATGGTCACTAGCAGTTGGGATTGAGTGGCAACTGCTTTTGGCAGACCCCTGTGTGACTGAGCAGCCCTATTTAGGGACCACACTGCTCACCCCAATTGGGGAGGGGCCTAGAAAAGGTGGCCTAAATTGTTCACTCAACCAACCTCCTGGGTAGGTTACCACACCTACCGGGAATTCCATCCTGTAGTAAAAACAAGAAAATAATCCCATTCAAATTGGCAACATGGAATGTTAGGACTCTCCTTGATAATGATGGCAACAAACCACATTGAAGGACCGTGCCGATTACCGAGGAACTAAGACGCTACAACGTGGATATCACTGCTCTCAGCAAAACCAGGCTCCTGGGTGAAGCCTCCCTGAGAGAAGAAGGAGGATGGTACACCTTTTTCTGGAGCGGCCATCCCCCTGGCGGACAACATTAGTATGGTGTTGGACTGGCAACCAAGAACAGCATTCTACCCAGCCTCACTGAAACATCCGCTGGACTAAGTGAGAGGCTGATGACCCTCCGTATCCCCCTAGCAAAGGCATGCTATGCCACTCTGTTAAGTGCATATGCACCAACACTACCATCTGACAATGGTGCGGAAGACAGCTTCTACCAGCAACTAGATGAGGCCCTTCATCATATCCCAAAAAAGGACAAGATTCTTCTTCTGGGAGACTCTAATGCTAGGTTAGGAAAGAACAATTATATATAGAGTGGAGTACTGGGTAGGTATGGGGTTGGTCAGGTTAATGCAAATGGTCTGAGGCTGCTAACACTCTGTGCAGAGCATGACCTCACCATTATGAACACACTGTTTCAGCAGAAGACCAAATACAAAACATCCTGGATACACCCACAATCAAAACACTGACACCTGATTGATTATATCATAACAAGACATACTGACACTAGTGATGTCTTGCTGATCCAGGCCATGGGCGACAATGTTAACCAGTCGACTAAAGGGTCCGACCCGATAGCCAAGGGCTAACGTGTCTACTTCTCCATGCACGTTACAATATATTTCAATTACACATTTCTCAGTGTTTTAAATGATCCTATTAGTGTAGCAAAATCATTCATTGCACGAAGTCGAATCAAATCGAGTGAATCGGCACCTCACTCGGCTCAACTGCAGTCTTTCGGTCGTCACTGACTCAATAGTGAGAGTAACTGTCTCTCTCTCTCTCTCTTCCCCTCTCTCTGCGCGTGTGTCACGTGTGTTGCTAACTGACGCGGGCGCCAGAAACGGAGAGGAAGAAGAGCATGTGTACTGTGTAGCTAGCTAATAACTGTAGCATACGCAATGGATGACATTGAAATTAAATGAAAAATCTCAAAGGGAGAGCTTCTTAAAATCCCAAATGAGTCAGGGAATGCTTCGTTATGGAAACAGAATGACCTTGTTGTGACAACAGTAATAGTCTAACTTGTTTTAACTGTTGCATTGATCAAGTTCAGTTGGCGAAGATGATTTGTGAACTGTTCAGCCATGCTCATTTGGCAAAGATTTGATTATTGAACTGTTGCCGTGTCAAGTTATTCGGTGGGTGACGTTTCACTGCTTTATTGGAATTGCTACGAATAGGTAAGATGAAAAAGTGGCTTATTATTATACTGCTGTGTTGTTCTGTGTTGGCTGCTGTGCCTAGCAGTGTGTAGGCTACTACTAGCCTATGTGTTGCTGATTTGGACCACTGTGGGTAAGAAGTAGCCTAATTAGTTGGTTCGGTTTTCTGTGGTTTATTTTTATTTCTGTATGCTGGTTGTGGGTGTTATTAGCTAAGCCTGTCTGAAGAGGTAAGTGAACTCGTGCCGTTAAGTGTCACATTTCAAGAGCATGATTACTCTTCTGAAATTGTGATAGCATAGATATGGTTCAGTGCATGGCACCAGATGAAAAATTTGAAAGTATTTCAATATGTGACTGTTATATGGGTCAAATGTTGTGGTTTTGGTGTATTTAATGGAGCTTGTGAGTGCTCTGCAAGGTATAATTATTCACCGATTTGAATAAATGTGGCAAGAAAAAATACAGTCGTATATAACTATAATGCATCGAGTTATATTGCACAAATACTTGCATCAGAACTTCTGATATAACCCTAAGATGTAATATTCTTAGAAGTTTTAATGGCTCAGTGTTGGGGCCATTATTGTATATTTTGCACATTAATAATATATGTGAGGTTTCAAAGCACTAAAAATAATTTTATTTGCAGATGACACAAACCTAATTTGCAGTGGGGACAACTTGGAACAGCTTTTGGATACAGTAGGAAATGAATTGAAGAAACTAAAGAGTTGGTTTGATTCATATAAACTAACACTAAATCTAAGCAAAACGAAATTCATAATATTTGGGAATCGGTCAACAAACTCAAACAAGAAGCTCATGATAAATGATGTAGAAATCGAAAAAGTGTCGGAAATCAAATTTCTTGGAGTAATAATAGACAATAAATTATGTTGGAAACCACATATAAAGTATATCAAAGCAAAAATATAATACATATAAAGCCAACAATCTCCTGCATCAACCAGCACTATACACCTTGTACTGCTCCTTCATACTTCCATACATCACCTACTGTGTGGAAGTGTGGGGGAACACATACAAAACAAACACAGATCCAATTTTTATCCTTCAAAAAAGAGCCATAAGAATTGTAAACAAAACTACTTAAAGAAAACCTACAAACCCACTCTTTATCAAACTGAAAGCACTAAAATTTAACGATTTGGTTGACTTCAAAACAATTCAAATCATGTACAGAGTAAAAAAATCAGCAGTTACCAAACAGTGTCCAAAAGTTGTTCCAAAGGAGGGAAAGTAAACACGACCTCAGAGGAATATGTATATTCAAAAAACTAGTGAAGACAAATGCAAAACTTCATTGTATATCCATCAAAGGAGTCAATCTATGGAACAATTGTAAAAAATAAATTAAGGTGTGTACATCAATAAGTACATTTAAACAACTCTTTAAAAACAACATATTGAATAGATATAGGATGGATGAACAAAGAGGTGGACTGGAATAATATGACATGATACATGACGTGTAAGGTGCCTTGTTTGACTTGTACTGTTTTGTTTATTTTGATCTCTATGCATTGGCATTTCTTTTCTTTTTTTCCACTTTTGTTTTGTCTTGAAAGTTTTGTTTTGTTTTGATTTGATGGATAAAGTATAAGAAAGGGGTAGGAACAGAAAAGTTCTTCATCCTACGCCCTTTTTGAACATGGTCTAGTTATTACTTGTGTTGTTAGAGAGTTTGCAAAATATGTTCACTATTATTTCCATTTGTTCTTGTATTCCTGCCTGTGTATTTTATTTTGTTATTTTAGCATGTTCGAAATAAATGAAACGAAATCTAAATCTAAAAGTCTGTAATCTCACCTAGGAATTTAGCTCTAGATATCATAACCTGGGTCTATGTTGGAATCATGGGCGTAGTTTGGCTAGGGCAAGTGGGGTCACTGCACCCCTAGCATCCAGAGGCGCAAACTGCAACTCATCCAAAATGTATTCTGTATAAGATTGAACGTTTGCTGACTCTTTCGCAAGTAAGTTCTAAAATGTGTCAATACCAAATATTGACAATTAATGTATTCCGGTGCTTGCTTATACTATGTTATAAACATAATGTGTTACTTTCTATGGGGTGGTGGGATTTGAGTTGTGTTTAGTCAGAGATTTTAGTTTAGTTTAAGTACAAACTTGTGAAAGTTATTTCGTTTACATATAGTTAAATTGTAACATTGTTTGAATTGTTAGTTACATAAGTGAAACTGAGTATTGATAATAATAATGATATTTATTCCAGTTCGGATGTATGTGATTTCTGTGTGCTTGATAAGGACTTTTATTGCGAAATTCTATTGGTGAGAAATGCGTGCATCCGGGGTCTCAGTTAGGGAGCTGCTGTGATTGGCTGATTTACGTTCTGGGGGTGACGTCAAGAAACTTAATACAGCTTCAGAGCGGGGATTCTTTAGTATGACTGGACGAGGACGGACTGGTGAGTGATTGCGAGAGTGAGTGAGTTATATTGTGTGTTAGCTTTGAGTTGAGGGTTACTTGAATGATGTATGTTTGTATTTTGTGTGTTTTCTTTTTCAAGTTTCGTAACCGGTTGGTTAAAAATAAAGAAACTTTCGACCATTGAGTGACGTCCTGTTCATCCTCGCCTCAGCTGCGAGGCTTGTTTGAGAGTTAGCAGCACACATAAGGTACACAAAATTGTGTTCAAAGAGGCCAGGTTACTGTGGTAAGCCAATTTTATCATGGCAGTTAGTCATGGCCATTATTTGTTGTTAGTGGTTAGTTTACCCTCAGCGAGAAATAAAGTTTTTTGAATCTAAATGAATGGACGATTATTCATAGAAGCCAAGCTTCCCCCAACAGAAGGGACCAATAAAAAAAATGAAATGAAATAATGAGAAAGTCTTAATTTTTGTTTCTTTGTGTTTTTTGTTTCCAATGCGTGAATCTCTCTCTTGTCCTGGAAAAATGAATCGAGGGTGCGAAACTGCGGCTGCCCCCCCCATCTTGCAACGCCGCTGATTGTAGACAGTATCTGCATTGTCTTGAAAGTTTTTAAACAGCCAAGAGCGAGCCATAATCCTGAAAATAGACATCTTTAATTTGGTTATTGTAATGTATTAATTATACATATTATTACTTAGGATAATATTTTGTTTATTATTGACGTAGCCATTTCAATTGGTGAAGGAGAATGGGCTTTGCAAATAGCAACATCGCTTTTGACCCAGTTTTATTACTGTGATTTATTTGAACATTTCTTGTTTGTATTTCTTTATGATTATAGGATCATAGGCTACGGCAGTTCCATATTGATAGGAAGCTATGTTTACAATGTTTTAAGAAACTCACAGAATCAATTAATTGGATAGCTTTAGTAGGCCTTTTGTTTTTATTTATGTAATTAATGTAGGTTAAGTAAAACGTAGCCTTTTATTCGCCTATAAAATGTTACAAGAGAGTGTTCAAGAGGATGCAATACACTAACATTACACTGTTCTTTATTTAATGCAAACAATAATATTGTAGCATATCAGAATTTGGTAACCTAGCAACGAATGGAGGTGGGCTTTTTGGGGGTGGTCTTCCAGCGGGAGTCGAGAGGAAGTTGGCGTCTTCATGTTTTGGTCTGCGCAGCAAGCAGCTAGTGCGAGTCGTGGGTGTAATAAAAAAGGGCAATAAAACTCACCGATTGACCTGACATCGTATTTCCGGGCCTCATTATGGATCGAAATGCTTCAATATTGTAGCCTAATTGGGGGTGCATTCGCAAAAGGAAAATGCTTCCATAATATAATTGCCATTAGCATGCCTAATGTAAACAAAGTGTAGTTAAAATGTTAAAACATAATCTGCGCGCGTTATTGGACATCTTAATTTTAACAGAATAGGCAAAAGAGCACAATAGAATGTTCATGCAGGCCACGTATTTTCGCTCACTATATCATCTATTTTTGGCAACTGCCCCCCCGATCAGAAAGTCAAACTACGTGGTTGGAATCCCCAGTGGCATAGATTTATAACCACAGGCCTTATTCCAAAGCAATTTTGAAACATTGACAATCTTGGAAAAATAAACTGTTGACTGTGTGGTTTTCTCCAGTGGGGTTTTGTACATTTACCAGTGACAATTTTTTATTTTTAGTAGCCATCTTTAATTTTGTGGAAAAAAGTTTCACTTTGAAAACATGAAAAACAATAACACATACTTGCCATACTGTAATCTGTAGCAGGGCCAAGAGGTTACACCTGTGGCAGGGGATACAAATTCTGTTGCGGGCGATGAGGAATGTCTAGGTGAATCAGTCAAGGCTCTGACTGTATTAGGGTGATGCAATTGTATAAATGAAATAAATGGTTGTAGCTAACTACTGGCACAGAGCCACATGGTTGAGCTGGAATGAAATTTGAGGGACTTGATTTGATGTCACGTGATGTCAGATGCGACGTCATCTGACTTTGCCGTACCTTGGCTTCTGGTGAATTGACGGCCCTGCCTTGAGCTGCAGTACACTGATGACTGTGCTCTTGTAGCTCACACACCAGAAAACTTGCAAACCATTCTTGCCACAGTTGTGAGCCTACAGCAGGCTGGGTCTATCAGTCAACAACACCAAGACTAAGGTGTTATGCCAATGGAGGTCCAGCCCCCACCTACTATGTCTGTCTTCAATATAGAGCACCAACCACTCTCAGTTGTTCCATCTTTCAAATACCTAGGCAGCATCCTTTCTAAGAGCTGCAACACTGATCACAAAATTCCTAGTAAAATCAAACAAGCCTCTGTAGCTGTCAGCAAACTCTAACGTAAGGTCTTCCAAAACAAACACCTCCACCTGCACACTAATATTGCCATGTACAAAGCCGTCTGCATCACAACACTCCTATACAGCTGTGAAGCCTGGGTCACATACAGCTGCCACCTAAGGTTGCGGGAGCGGTTCCACATTGTCTGCAGCGAATCAAGCTGATCACATGGCATGACCATGTTCCCCATGCCAAGATTCTTGCTAGGACAAACTGCAAGATCATAGAAGCTATGATCACTGAACACCAACTGCGCTGGCATGGGCATATCATCAAGATACCTCAAGAACGCCTGCCACATCAAGTCCTGTATGGACAGTTTCATCTGGGCCGCCGGTCTGCAGGTGGTCAGAAGAAGCGATACAAAGACCAGCTAAAAACATCACTGAAGTGTTGTATCGACCCCTTGAGACTGGAGCAAGCTGCCATCAACTGTTCCAACTGGCAGGAGATCTGCCACAGAGGTATAGAAAAGCTGGAAATCGAGAGGAATGTGGAAAAAAAAAAGACTAAGGAGACACACAACCATGCCTGCCCCCAATAACTCAGACTTCATATGCCCAACGTGCAATAAAACTTGTGGATCAAGAATTGGACTCTACAGGCATCAAAGAACACACTGTTAATGAGGAAGGGATGTCATCATTGGACTCGATGGACAACCAGCAAGCGAGCTTAATCAATAAAAGGGCATCATACTGAAAACCTATTTGATTCAGAAAACAACGACACTACCACCATACTTCATTTGGATGTACAAGATGACTAATAAAGAGTATTATATTATATTCTATTAACCACACACAGACACGTGTGCACGCACACACAACCATTCCCCCCCACCACACACACATACACACACACACACACACACACACACACACACACACACACACACCTTCTAGCAAGACCAAAACAAACGAAAATCACTGAAAATCTATTTGTTTGCACAGCACTTATTAAACAAACTTCAGTAATGCACAGGGGTGCTTCAGCAGCTCTTAGTGTCATGGAGGAGTGCACATCAGGCCTCCTGCAAACAGTTATACATCTGCTACACTTGAGCCTTTGGCTGCTCACTCCAGTGTAGATTTGGCTGCTTCAATACACTGAACACTCACATGTACGTACAAAGAGAGGGAGAAAGACATAAAGAGTGTGATGGAGAGAAGGGGGGGGGATAACAGAAAAATAGGGAAAGAGGCATATGCATGCTGTGGTGTACACGTACACAGCCACATGCAAACGCACTCAAAAACACACACACATGCACAAAAGCACATATACGCACACAGATATTCACACAAGCATGTATTCTGTCCAACCCCTAGTTTCCTACATCTTGTCAAAACTTGAATTAAGGTCAAAAAACTAATCTGCTTCCAATTTATATCTATATTTCAGTGGTGTCAGGGGCACAGAACTCAGAGTATTGTGGGGAAATCATTTTTTACTTGTGCTGCGCAACTGACAGCTTTATTTCACCAAGCAATCTAGCTGTGCGTGTACACATGGGAGGTCGATAGGGTCAGGGGGTTTGGTTTCAAGCTGGGGGGATACATTGGTCAGCCTGGTTGTGGGCATGCATGTGCATGAGCAAGAGAGAGAGAGAGAGAAACAGACAGAGAGAAAGAGAGAGAAAAAGAGTGTGAGACAGAGACCCTCATTCTGGGGGGATGGGGGGCTACTAGAATGAAGGGTATTGAGGTCAATGAAGGAGTAAAATTAAAGAGGCAAGAGAGTATGATTAGATTTGAGGAGGTTTGTTTAAGAGGTCCTGGAGGAGGGCGAGAGGAGTGGGTGAGGTCAAAGGGTATATTACTGTATGCAAAGCTGAAGTAAAGGAGCTTGCTGGGTGTTTATTTTTTGCTGGCCATTACATGTCCAGACAATGTCATATTTCAAATGGTGCTGTTGAGTTTAAATTGGTGTACTGTGCCTTCCTTTAAGAATTTTTTTCCACATTATCTCTCTCTTTTGCCTGGCCTTTAAAGGATAATTCAATTTTTTACAACCTGTGTCTTATTTATTTAGTTTTTGTCATTGTGCATACCTACGAAACTACAAAAATAAGACTTAAGGTTTTATATTGGTTTTTATATTGGTTGTCAGAGAGCTGCAGCTTTCAAGCTAGTGCCTTAGTGGAGCGCTTCTTGTAATTTTTGACAAGCTTTCCATCTGTTGGACTTATCAAAAATCTTTTGGATATTTTTGTAAGCTAAATGACTAGAATGGAAATGCAAAATAAATAAGTGAATAGTGTCATACTAGAAAATACAAGGTAAGTAAAAAATAAAATCAAATGTTGAAATCTGCAAGGAATTCTCTTTGTGGATAAACCCTTCAATTTCTAAGAGTAAAACCACACATAACAGCCCTATATCTGTGACAAGTTCCATTTGTCTTCTAATGACCCCCCACACACACACACACACACACACATAAACACACACCCAATTGCAGTAACGAAATGCCGACAAAGCCTCTCTATTCCTCACCTCGCACGCCACAACACCCAATCTTATGTTTTACAACGAGGGGATATATAGGGGCATGTGCGGTCATCTAGAGCCAAACGTCTCCTATCTCGCCAAAGGACAGCTAGATACAGTTTTTCAAAAGGGATTTATGGCACAAAATAGCATTAGCTAAAAAACGTCAGGTGGCAGTGGCAGCTAAAAAACGCATTCTGGTAGCAGAGCCCGTCGAGATTGGAAAATTGCCAGGTGAGGAAGAGGGAGCGAGAGAAAGAGAAAGAGAGAGCACTAAAAATGAAGGTGTTGGTGGGGGTTACTGATAAAGCGGGCGCCCAATATACATGGTGGTGGGTGACCCCTGGGGGGCTTGCTCCCCCCCACCCCCCACTCCCACTCCAACATCCCCACTCTCCTAATACTCTCGCTCCCTCACCCCATAGCCAATGCACCACACCAACCAATCCTGGTCAATCTATTTATTTATTTGTGTGTTTGTTTATTTGTTTTTACTGGTTGTCATGTTTACAGTGTGTCAGCCTGTCAGGGGGGGGTCAATGGCAAGTAGGGGCTCTCTGATATTCTAGAAATCAATCTGCCCTCAGAAACGGTCTCATTCCCTCTTCAGTGACCTGAAGGGGTGTGCGTGGGGGGGGGGGTGTAGAGGGGAGGACAAACTGCTGCCAGCCATAAAGTGTGACACAACAGCCCCGGGAGGAGAGTTAATGTGGTCACTCATAAGACACAAGTCACCAGATGGCTGCATGTGTGTGAGTGTGTGTGTGTTTGTGTGAGAAATGGTGGGAAGAGGAGTAGAGAAAAATGTGTGTGTGCGTGTTTGTCAAAGTGCATAGGCTGAGGTCTATAATTGTGTATGTACTCATATGTAGTGTACTCGTGTGTGTGTGTGTGTGTGTGTGTGTGTGTGTGTGAGCATTGGGGACTATTTACTACTTCTGAAGTGCATCACTTGTGCTACTCCCCCCCCACCCACCCACCCACCCACCCACTCACCCACACACACACACACACACACTTACACATACACAAAGATACACAAAAATACAAAGGGTCCCGCCTTTCAAGCCTAACAGCAGCGCCCGGTCAGGTATAAATACTAGCTTGACATTTTAATGTCAGGGGGACGACTTGTCCCGGATTAGAAACTTGTAACCCACCACAGGGCTTGACATTGCTGGGGATGAAGGTGCTGAGAAGGAGGTGGAAGGCTGGGGGGGGGGGGCTATTACCGAGGGTCCATGTTTGATGTATAAGGGTATCTAACATGGGGTGTCGGCCAGCGGAGCACTAGTAGATCTACAGTGTTACTCCGTGGTTACTTGTCATTGACACTGCCGTGGGGGTATTTCTTTTTTCCCCCTGAGAAGCAAAAGCTGTTAAGGTAAATGGTATCTGTTGCTTAGAGTGATCCTAGGCTGCTTGTATGCATGAAACACACATCCATGTGCCGTACAGACCTATATACACACTCTCTCTCTCTCTCTCTCTCTCTCTTTCTCGCTCACACACACACACACACACACACACACACACACACACACACACACACACACACACACACACACACACACAAAAAGGAAAATGATTAGGTTACATACTGAGAAATTAAGAGCTTTTCTCCTCTCCTTGATCCTGTTGACTGTGCTTCGAACCTGAAAGAGAGCAAGAGAGAGAGAAACAGAGAGATAAGTGTAACTGACAAAGCGCCCGACAGAACACACACACACTTGCTGTAGCTCACAACAAAAAATCATTCAATGTTCAATGGCGTCTCTTCCGACCAAGCAAAGCGTGAAATTCAAAATAACGACGAAAAGAAACGAAGAGAGAGAGAGAGAGAGCGAGAGAAAGAGAGAGAGAGTATGTTAAAACAGAAAAACGAGACGGAGACGGCATGGATTTTAGGCTGACAGCGAGTGGTGGGGGTCTGAGGGGGCGGCGGGGGGGAGGGGGTTAGAGGAAATGTTTCAGTGTGTTGCAGTGGCTAATGGGACTTGAAAGTGACATGCGGAGCCTGCAAACTAAGGAGACGACTTCAAGCTATCATCTGTCAACACAAAGCACTGGGACCCACAAATGGAGCTATTGGAGGAGAGGAGACCACCCTAGCAGAACAGATTACATTTCCACTCTCTGGATGGAACAGTGTATAACGTACAGACAGCACCACACTACTGCAATTCATTCATTCTACTCCAGTTTATGTCAATTTAAGGGGAGGAGGATCGGGGAAAAAAATCCTGACGATTATCCTTTCATATCTGTAAAATAAAGAGGATGTGCTGTTTAGTTGGGTTATGAGTTTGTTTCATCTTTCAAATTATACAATTACTTTCATTCTTTTGCTCTTGATCATGTTATAAAAGTGGGTGACACATTTTTGGAAATGGTTGTGGCTCAATCTCAATATTAATAAATGTATTAAAAAAATGTAAATTTATCAAAAAATGTAAATTTATCAAAAAAGGTATTTTTTTTATTTGTTGCTTTTTAGCTTTTTAACAGCCATTGCAGAATGTCACTCTTGAGAGGCACACTTAAAGACAAAAAAGCATTGTTTTAAAGAATGCTTATGTAAATGTAGAACTAATTATGGCACATTAGTAGTGTTGATCTTTATTTACAGAACAGTCACATTTTAATCCTTCTCAGTTACAAAAAAAACAAAACAAAAAAAACTGACCAATGAAGTGGTAATTGCTGTTCAGAATAAATGCATTGTATCTTGAAATAAACCATTTGATTTTTGTGATAATCTTACCGATATCTACATTATTTAGAGATAATAACGATGCTCTGCAGAACTTTACAGTGGCTCTGCTCCACTGCTCTCACCTGTGAATATGAAAAGTGCTGCAAAATTATAATCTGTGTGTGTGTGCATGAGTGTACATTCATTCATATTTGATGTCATAATCAAACACTAAATATCAATCAAATTTAATTTAATCCTCAAATGCAAATTTCCCTTAAATATGTGTTTGCAGAATACATATTTATACAAAGTACTCACACAGTATCACTGTTTACTTAGGACTCCTCTCCACATGCTGACTGATGCTTTCCTAGATAAAGAGTTCCTGCATGTAATTTATAAGTTAGTGGGAGAAAGAATGTTAGTAATGGAGGAATTGGATTTCTGGTCCAGTGTAAACTTGCTTAAAATAAATGTTGTTAAACTTACTGACTGAATTTCAGTCTGTGTTATAGGGGTGTAATTATGAAGTTATTGAACCACCCCAACCTTTTTTAATACATGTTTTAGAAAATATTTACCATGTGGTAGAGCTCAGGAGTTAAACAATGTGAGAATTGTGAATCCTAATTTTTAAGTAACATTGAACATATTGCTATATTTCAACCTACGTCCTGAACCTCACCAAATGCCTTGTGTCGCTGTGAACGGGGATGGGCCTATAAATGACCTGATTAATTTAGAACAAAACAAGTAAAACAATAAGAGAACTGCTCACTACAGGGTAACTAGGTTGTCTATATATCTTTATCTGCAAGCCTCTGGGTCCGAAACCATCTATGTGACTCAGTGTGTGTGTGTGTGTGTGTGTGTGTGTGTGTGTGTGCGCACACGCACGCACTTGCGCAGGTGTGTGTAGCATCAGCATGCGCTGTAAATTTGCAGCGGCTGGGCACTCATCACCGCAACCTGTCCCAGCCCAACCCACCACGTTAGTGAATATGCATTATGGCTTACGGCTTCATTAGGCTGCAGCGTGTTATAAATTATGACGCTGCGCAGAAGACACACACACACAAACACTCATAGACGACAATGTGTGTACAGAAGGGGATGTTTTGCATAAATACCCCAACGTTGAGCGGCCACATAATGAAGAGAGCACAAGCCCTGTGACAGGGGAGAATCAACAGTGCCGGTGTCATGTTTCCAAAACCCTCCTATTAATTCTGACATGATCAGGGGAAGGCCTTCGATGCTGCAGAGATGTTGGGAGAGACGCTGGCTTAGCGGGAATCAACAGGGGAGGGAAATCCTGGGGATTTCATTCATATCAAAAGCAGCTGGCGTGCTGAGGCAATTACGTGACACAACTTAATTAATCATTTGACAATGAGGGGAAGGGCATTGTTTTCAGACAATCGTTATGTGGTTAAGGCATTTTAACGCGTGCTCAAGGTTTCTGCGATGATGCAAAGTGCGGCTCCCCATGTAAATGGGTGCTCAGCGATTACCATATAAAAGCGGTGCGCCAGCCAACACCTGCCGACATCCTTGGAGTAGATGGAAATAAAAGGTCATCAAAGCAAAGGATTACAAGGTGACCACCAAGGAAAAGCTAATTGTGATGAATAATGGAGAGCTACTGCTGGGTAATTAGCGATTAAAACGCTGCAATCAAGTGCAATAGCTGCTCACATGGTCCATCTTCCATGCCATATTCAAAATTATGGAGCCTGGGAACCAGCCTCCTCAAAGTATTATAAACGGAGCAGTTTCTCGCTTTGATGGAAATATAACACACATCGATTAATTCAGCTCCTTTTGTTAACATATCAAAGGCAATTTGTTGAATCTAATTTGGTTAAATATTCACCTATTTAAATTTACATGTACACATGTGCAGTAAGGCAACTTTGCAAAGTCTTTTTCTTCACTCCACAGAACTTGTTTGCATTTGCTCTCTACTGTGTCTATATACTGGAGCTAATAATAACCTGTGGTTAAAACTTTATGTGATTCGGGCGTCCGGGTAGCATGACGGTCTATTCCGCTGCCTACCAACACGGGGATCGCCAGTTCGAATCCCCGTGTTACCTCCGGCTTGGTTGGGCGTCCCTACAGACACAATTGGCCGTATCTGCGGGTGGGGAGCCAGATTTGGGTATATGCCCTGGTCGCTGAACTAGCGACCAGGTCGCTGAACTAGCGCCTTCTCTGGTCGGTCGGGGTGCCTGTTCGGGGGCGAGGGGGAACTGGGAGGAACAGCATGATCTTCTCATGTGCCACGTTCCCCTGGCGAAACTCCTCACTGTCAGATGGAAAGAAGTTGCTGGTGACTCCACATGTATCGGAGGAGGCATGTGGTCGTCTGCAGCCCTCCCCGGATCAGCAGAGGATGTGGAGCAACAACCGGGACGGCTCGGAAAAGTGGGGGTAATTGGCCGGATACAATTGGTGAGAAAAAGGGAAGAAGAAAAAAAACTATGTGATTTAAAAGTGAATGTGACACTCCAGCAAGGTAAAACTTCATCACTTCAACCAGACAGCTCTTGCAGCCTGTTCCTCATTGCCAGTGTTAAGCAACAGGATTGTGGACATGCATTCATCTGCAGGGTCCTGTGGGGCGGGTGGCAGATTGATATGCACGCTTAAAATAATCAAAGCAGGGTTAACTGTCACCAGCGATGAACGTTGGTTCGATTAAACAACTACGGACACAATAGAAACCCTCTTTCTGTACCGGGCCTCAATATTCCCCTCTTTGACCAGAAGAAGAAAAAAAATGTTTGCTCGGTCCTATTCAGCGTCCCTTTGCGAAATTATTTCATTTAACGTGCATTTTTATAAGGCGTCAAAGCAGCATGCACTGAAGAAAGACTATGCATGTGTAATGTATGCATATGCAGGTGAAGAGGGTGGAGAGGAAAAAGGAGTCAAAAGGAAGGAGGTGTTGGGAGAGACAGAAACAGAAAAAGAAGTATGGAGAAAAAAAGAAGAGATAATTACTTTTTTTTTTCTTCAAATGGTAACAAATAAGCCTAGCCCTCTTGAACAGCGGAACCTGTACACCGGCTGCTCACAAATTGTGAAGACCCGCGGGTCAAGGAGAACTTGGGACCAAGAAAATGGATTCTCAGGCACTAAAAAAAGGCACTTAAGTAAGAATGCGGCAATGATTTATTTTACAGTGCGCAGGGTCTGCCCTTCGTGCCTCGGTTGTGTCAGTGTGTCGCCTACGACTCAGGGACGCCTCCACACGTGGCACTCCGGAGAGAGGATGGTTGAAAAGAGGTGCAAGAACAGGAGACAAAAGGAAGGAGAACAAAAACCAGACAAGAAACAGGAACCTAAAGGGGAGAAATCCACATTTCAATATTGGTCAGTTAAAGGGAGGAAGGATAATATGGCGAAAGATGAAGACAACAGTTGGTTTAGAGAAGAGACAGAGGTTTTAGAGATGGGAGGCAAGGGATGGACTTTACACTGAGCTTAGGTGAGGATGACCTTGTACACTCCTCATCACAAGAGGCACCTGAAAAGATGAGCAGTGCTTGTATGCGTCCGTGTTAAAGAGAAGTCATCCGCGGTTCATCTAAGCCATGAAGGACTTGATAGGCTTACCTTGGTGTGCGTGTGTTTTATATATATATATGTGTGTGTGTGTGTGTGTGTGTGTGTGTAGGTGGAGGACTTGCTGCAATCAGTGGATTACTTGTAACATCAATTAACATATGGATAGTTAATAGCAACGGTGGGGGGGGGGTTAAAAAAGTGGAATAATTTCAGGTGTCCTTGAGAAAAGACATCTTTATTTAATTTATTTTTTCGCTTTAGTACCTTCAAAAGCCACTTCAAAAACCACAGAATGGAACAGGCAAGTTTTTCTGGAAATTAATAATTGACTTCAAGTTCACTTAAAACTACTGTGTTTTAAGAGTCAGATACAGGATCACCTATGCACATCTAAAGTCAGCCCTATCAACATGCCTTCGGGGGGGGGGCAGTGTTTGACCAAGAGTGATTCTTCCAATTGAGTCCCATCCATTAAACCAAGCCTCTCTGTGTCTCGCTGTCTGTTGCCTTCCTAAGGTGTATCTAAATGGTAATAACGCAGCATTTCAATACCATGTTTTCGGTGTACAGGTATATTGTCGGTTGCATATTGTTGTCTTTTTTTTTTTTTTTTCTACACTATGCGGAAATGCTGCCTGGGGCCCTGTGGAGCGCGGGCCAGCAGCATTGTCAAGATGCTAAATGGAAGGCCGTGAGTTTAAAAACTTAAAGAGGCAGTGAAATATTAGCCAATGTGGGTGAGGAATGAGTGGCTGAGAGCCGCGCCGTGTCAGTGTTTAATGGTCGGCCCCGGATGCATATAAGTTAGTCCAAGCATGAAGGGCAGCGGGACGCTCATGTGGAAACGACGTCCTCCTTCCTGCCTGCGCCTCCCTCATTGCTCCTTTCCATCTTTCTGCTACCCCCCACCCCCAACATACACCCACACACGTGCTCCTCTCTCACTCCACACCGACGCCCAACATTCCCCCCACCCACCTTTTAAGCAGGGAGCCCATCAGAAACTTGTCATTTCTCTCATTCATTCCAACAGCCTTGAGACACAATGCAGACTTACCTCTGTGTTGTACACCCCATATATCAGGAAGATGAACAGGCCCTGCACACGCATGCAGACATGCACAGAGAGAGAGAGAGGGAGAGAGAGAGAGAGAGAGAGAGAGAGAGAGAGAGAGAGAGAGAGAGAGAGAGAGAGAGAGATAAAGGACAGAAAGAAAGACAGGAGGATAAAAAGTTATTAGTCTTTTTCTTTCATATCCATTTGATTAAAAAAAAAGATGTTAAAAATTTAAAACAGCACAGATTTAGAGTGGAGGAAACTGCGGTATGAACTAATCACTCCTGCTCACACCATGTGGTGCAGACCTGAGGTGGACCGGCTCTGATGGAGAGTGTTGGCAGCATGCTGAGAGGCAGACGTAGAGTTTGGAGAGATTCGGGAGAGCAACACGAGTTCTCTAAGTAAGAAGTGGGACACTTCTGTGCGGCTCAGCTCACCCCCACACACAGACACACACCCAGCCATTCCCGCAAGCCCCACACTCCCTCCGAACCCCAATGAATCATCAAAGACTCTTACCAAGGTTTCCACAGGCTTTATCGAATCAGAAAATAGTTCAGTCTCAAGTGCCCGCATTCATTTTGTGTTCCTGATCACACTCAAATCCCATCGATGTACACGTGTACACACAAAGGGCATGGGCGAAAACACACAAAGACAATCACTCCAGACAAGTCTATCAAGGAAAAAGGAAAATCACTGGGAGATGGCAGACAAGAGAGAGAGAGAGTGAAGGGCAGAAAGAGAGATGCAGAATAAAAAAATGTAAAAAAGGAAGACAAAAAAAGATGTTTTGTGTTCACAAAATGCCACGAACAAAGCCCAGGGTGCATGTATGTCATGCCCTTGGATACACACAGATTGCACTTTTGGTCTCAGGTAAAAAGGAAAAAAAAAAGAGGGAAAACACGAGTTCTCTAAGTAAGAAGTGGGACACTTCTGTGAGGCTCAGCTCACCCCCCTCATACCCACACAGACACACAGCCAGCCATTCCCACAAGCCCCACACTCCCTCCGAACCCCACTAAATCATCAAAGACTCTTACCAAGGTTTCCACAGGCTTTATCGAATCAGAAAATAGTTCAGTCTCAAGTGCCCGCATTCATTTTGTGTTCCTGATCACACTCAAATTCCATCGATGTACACGTGTACACACAAAGAGCATGGGCGAAAACACACAAAGACAAACACTCCAGATGAGTCTATCAAGGAAAAAGGAAAATCACTGGGAGATGGCAGACAAGAGAAAGAGAGAGAGTGAAGGGGCAGAAAGAGAGATGCAAAATTTTAAAAAAAAAGAGACACACAAAAAAGGATGTTTTGTGTTCACAAAATGTCATGACCAAAGCAGGGTGCATGTATGTCATGCCCTTCCCTTGGATACACATAGACTGCACTTTTGGTCTCAGATAAAAAGGAAGAAAAAAAAAGCAATTTTTCATGGAGGTTCATTGTGGAATCCAAACTGTGTATTCACCATCAGGGCACACTGCCTAATTCTCAATGGAACCAGTGGGGACAGTATACATCAAGTAGTGATTGATTTGAGTCGGAAATAATATGCCGAAAATGATTTTTTTTAAAAAGGACAGGGGCTCTAGACAGCCCACAAAAGGGTCAAAGGTAGAAGGAGACAGATGCAGGACAATAAAGATGCCACCATACACAGCTTCAGTTAATTCACAGTGTCCACTAACCACAAAAATAATTCACCAATAAATCCAAACAGCAGATCTGAACAGCTGGAGAAAAGTCGTGCAACTTGAATAAAGTTGCACAACTCTTAATAACACATGTGACGTGTAACCGCAACTCTCCTCCTGAACAAACTGAATCAATTAGAGGCAAAATCCCAAGAACTAGCGCAGGTCTTGTGTTAATTTATCAGTTATCACTAATTCTAGATAGTTCTACTCTCTCAAGACCATCCTACAGTTTCCTGACTTAATTTAATTACGTAAATAACAGGAAATATCATGTCCGTGCTATGAGAGAGCTAGCATAGCGGACACATCTAAATTGACTGAACTGTTGAGAACTCAACTGAGATACTTTACTAAAAAATGAAATAAACTGATAACAAAACTGAATCTATGTCCATTCGTCTTAAGTCAAGTGGAAAATGTATTGGAAAATGTAAAGGCAGTAACACTGAACACAACAGACACGACACAGGTGCTCACAGTTGTGGGGGATGGCTCACAAGGTAAGAGAACAGAAAATAAAATTAAGGGAAGATTTTTATTTTTGTATTGTCAAGAAATGTCTGTCACAAATGGCATTGATTAAACCCCTCCGTCACAGGAAATATTCACATCATTTTTACGGCCGATTAATATACTATATTTGAATCTGACATTTTTTTGTGTCAATCCAGGTCTGGATTGTCATATTTATGTCGATTTTATCTCAAAGTTGTGTCAATCTAGGTCTGGCCAGGACAAAGACAAACTTTTAGAATCACTCTTTGAGTGTACAGCTCCTTCTTCTCACTTGTCGGTAAACGTGTCTGTCTGTGATCCAGCATCTTTCATGCACTTTCTCAAGACAGGCAGAGACGCGACCCTGTCGAGCCATCAATCAAGTGTGTGTTTTGGAACATCCAATTTTAGCCAGGGGGAGATCTCGATACATCAACATTGACAACATGATTTGGGGGCCCCTTATAGAGTGACAGGCCGACGCTGCCACCTCTAGTCCAGGCTGCAGCCCCTCCACCTCCTCCTGGCTGTCCTCCAGTCCTCCAGGGATCAAACTACCCTGTCTGACTCCACCTCAGCACATTTATCCTCTTTAATCCTGCTGGTCTCTGACACACCGGAGACAACAGCTGTATGAAGGATCAAGCTGAGATCTGAGCACTGAGTCTGAATCTCAGCTAAATTGGTAAGCTGACATGTGCCATAAATATGAAACTGGTCAGCTATGACAATAGAGTTTAACAAAACTTTTAGAATGGGATAATTAACCTGAATACTTACCCATTGAAAAGCATTGTGAGTGTACCATAATACTCACGTAAATGAGAAAATCTCCAATATTTAAAATGTGTTTCTAACACTATATACTGTCCATTGTCATTACTTGCCAATTCAGTATTATTGTGTGCTTCCACTAATACTAATGTTATACGTATTAACAAGGCCTCTGTAAATGTACTATGTTACAGATTTTGCGCTGCTCACTAACTGCATAGTGTTAGATGTGAAACCAATTGGAAAAGTTTACCTTCACCTTTTGGGTCTTTAATGCAGCACAGGAAACAGATACAGCAAGCCTCATGTAATCAAACCACCACTTGTTTCATTTATACATAATAAAATACACACACACACACACACACACACCCACACACACACACACACACACTCACAATACCCAAAGAAAGTGGGTGGTAATTTGCAACACATACACTATTGTATTGCATTAGAATTGCAATTTCTGACTCATTGTTGCAATTTAATTATCATGTTTTTGATCATTCCTCTTATTTGTAATTAATCTTTTGTTGTGTAGCAAACAAAGTGGGGAAAAACATACAGTGTGCATTAGGAAAAATGATCTATTAGAATATAATTGAGTTAAAAATATGTGGCAATAATGATGGATTGTTTAAAATGTTAATTCAGTAATATTCCCACTAAAAACAAACACAGACTGAAAGAAATGGGGCGCATTATTTAAATGCACAATGTGCTTTTTCTAAACATGGTCCTACTTCTTTTGAACTCGACGGCAAAATGCTACAAAATTATGCAAAGGATTGGTGCAGCTGCTTTCAAAGTACTGCTGTACATCAAACGGGTGAGCATAAATTAATTAGTGGCCAGCTAATTAGGGAACAATTGTATGTTTAAAAAGTTAAAACCAACAGTATGTTTCACACGCACGCACACACACACACACACACACACACACACACACACACACACACACACACACACACACACACACACACATCACCCCAGAGAGATGCAGGGTGTTGCAATGCAAGACAGAAAATAACATTTGTTTGAATAAATAGGGACTTTCTTGCTTGGTAGATGCCTTTAGTCTTTAGCACTAGCTGGTAAAGTCGCAGTTCAAGGTCGAGCGTCCATTCATTTAATACAGCCTGTCCAGTTAAACCAGGATATTGAGGCTCTGACCACTGTACTCTATACTGCTTGGTCAGCCTTACTATTATGGTTGGCTATCTACCATACAGAATTGTGCGTATTCAACTGTTGGGTTCATTTTACATTTGTCTAAAATAGAATTGTTATGCAAATAAGTTTCCATATGCTTCTTAAATTAAATGGATGGATCTGTTGAGTTGTACACAGCATTGAAGGCCCTGCTCATTTTGGACATCCATTTAATTGAATTGTTTAATTGAAATTTTCCTCCAAAGAACGGGTGAGCAGGAAATCTGGCGGATGGAAAAAGACAGATACAAACAGATATAAGCTAGTCGTTTTCACCTCTAATGTTTGGGACGTAGATCTTTGAATATGTCAAGTTTAACAGCCATACCACAATGTGACAGAGGAAAAGACAAAGCGACACAACAGAAAATAAACAAATTGAGAACATTACTTTCTATGGTGCTGTCCTCACTTTTTGTGTGTGACCATTTCTCGATTTCAACATCATTTTGCTGGTGTAAAACCGCCTCCAAAGTAGTGCCATCTGTCCGCCTAAACATGGCCACACTTACTTTTCTACTAAACATAACACACAAGGAGGAGGAGGGATTCATATTTAGGTTCCTTGAGGCTCTGTACAAGGACATAAATAAGGAAGAAGGAGCAGGGGCAATAGTATAATGCATATATGCATTTAGGTCTTATGGAAAACACAATGCACATCAATAACAACATTGCACCCCATATTGGAAGCAAATAATATATAAACTGATTTGTCGAATTCTGTAGAGTCCTACATCTAGAGCAACTGTGTATTGGTAAACAAACTTGTGATAAAGTGCTATGTATACAAGGATCTCCAAATGTATACACTGATGGGGAAAGTTGGGCAAAAGGGTACTGTTTGTGGTTGTTCTGCCGCCATACCACATCCCACTGACAACCTTTACAGACAGACAGAGCTAACTAACTAAAGGGCTGAAAGATAGATGCACAGACAGACAGGCAGACAGACAGAAATTTTATTGATCCCCAAAGGGAGGGGGAATGAAGATTTTCCCATTTTGGTTGGCTCTTGGCTCCTTTACTGCTGTAGAGACAGACAGTGTGACAGGGCCAACAAACATTCAATTGGGAGCCATCCAGGCATGTGTCCAGCACTCACACCCTCCCAGCAAGCCTGTCTCTGGAACACGGATAAATTCTCCTTTATCGGGGAGCCATACATCAGCCCCTGGCTGCTAAATGACTGCCATAAGGGTCCCCACCCCTTCTCGTCTGGATTGAGAGTGAGTGCATCGTACCAGCCCAGTGAAGAACACCCCTATCTCCTCATTATTTTGTGACAAGAAACAGAAATTCACTTTACTTTTCATTTAGGGAACCCACCTGCCCCCATTTTATGGATGTATGTCTGCTTCACCCTGACCAAACCACAAGTGCATCAGACACGCAAACAAAAACACACACACATACAAACAAACACACAACTTTACATTGATACAGAGACAGATACACACACACACTGAGCACACACTGTTAGAGACACAAGGACACACACACAGACAACACAGCCCCAGTATACAAACACCACCATCAGTATGCTCAGGACACCGTTAAAACAGTCACAGACAAAACTACCGCACATAATCCCAAATCCAAAACACAACTTTGTCTGTCCACTTTCCTTCATGCACAACAAATGATTATACATTTTCACAGATGACCGGTCCTCTGCCCCAACACGCAGCAACTCAACCTAACCCCAAACCTGCTGATACATTGAAGGGTGGGGGGGGGCAGTATATTGTCAAGAAGGGACAGGAGGCAAAAAAGACAGAAAGAGGAAAACCAGGAGGAAAATGCATAATGGTGAAGAAAGTGAGAGGTGGCTTTTTTTGCGTGCCTTGTCTCAGAACATATTTTAACATTAAACCGCTTTCAGACATAACACGATTTGCGAGGCCAGAGCACAATAGGCGGCGTTTTCAAAACTTCTAGCGGGAAAAGTTAATTTGTTGTTGCCAAAAAGCTAAACCAATTCTCAGTTAAGAAACTCGAATGGGTCTGTATAGCTATTGAGGGGGGAAACTGTAAACCAATTCAAATTCAATTCAAATGGGTTTATTGGCATGACGTAAAAATTTACATATTGCCAAACCATATAACAACCCTAAGCTATACTTATCATACAGACTACACATACTGCCTACCTACAAGCTACCTGGCTGTTAAAACACACCCGATATTCTTACTTGGTTAGCGAGGGCTTTCTTCTTGAGGTCTCTTGTACAATCAAAACCTTGTGTTGTACAATTCAGGGAATTCTGACAAACACGATATTAACTCTTCCTCAAAAAATGTTTTTTAACTTTTCCTCCATTTTGCCTTCCGTGCCTGACTTCCTGTCTGTCTCGTCTCTATAGTAGCACTGGATACGGCGCCGCCACTCAGCCTTGCAGCAAATTTTTTCCAGTGGTCACTCGCGGTATTGCAGCAAAAAATCCCCTGCGGCCCAAAAAGCATTTTCCCCATAGACCAGCATTGTAAAAGAGACGCCTGTAAAACTGCTGACAGGACACCTGCAGCTATAATCATGGTCAATTATTACTCTTTGTATTGTATATTTTTAGGCCATGGGATTTTAATCTTTTTTAAAAATTCCCAAAGCCCAGAAAAACCTCTTTTTTTGCATGACTGCTCGGCGGTGTACGAGCCGTTCTCATAGCCTTGGTCGGCAACCCAAAAGGTCGAAAGAGCCATATTGGACCAAAAAAACAAAAAACATCTGTCTGGAGCCGCAAAAAATTAAAAGACTTATATAAGCCTTATAATGAAGGCAACACATGCTGTGTCCATATCAGCTATATTAGCCTACTAAGTAGGCTACAAATACATAATGAGCGTTCATGTATACCAGTAAATGTTTATTTTCCCTGCAGCGCATCCTGGAGAGAATGACGAAGCACGTGCTACTCTGGTGCTTAAAATTTAACTTCCAGTATAATATTAATGTATTATGTTTCGTTGCATTGATTAAATTATAGAAATACAATAAAGAAATTAGATTTTTGATGTCATTTTTATTTAAACAAAATGTGCAACGTGCATAATAGGCCTGTAATTTCAGACCTCCCCGTGGAAATAAAATGCAGTCCTCTTCAATCCTAAAACGCAGCCTGCAGTTAAAACGCAGCCTGCAATTAAAAAAATAAAACAGCAGCCTTTTGAAAAGGTAAGTAGGCTAGTCACCATCTGTGAACGGTTTTCCACGCTTTATCATCTCCCGGGTTGCAACAAAACTAGCAGCAGTAGTGGAGTTTGGAGATGCAATCCACTTCTTAAATCTATTTTTGCGCTCCTGTAATTTCTCCAGAAGTAATGCAATCGCACTTTTTCTCTCACTCCCAACTGGGTACTCGGCTGCAAATGCAGCATGCCTTCCCTGGAAATGTCTTTCCACATTACTCTTTTTGTTATTTGACAACTTCTCATTACAAAGCAAACATGCAGGCAATCCTTCCGCATTGGCAATGAAAGCAAATGATTCGGTCCAAGAACTGTTGAATCCTCAGTTCTCCTCAGCGATCTTTCTCTTTTTCCCTTTGGGATCCATGGCCCATGACACACCCGCCGGTTTGTTTGCAACAGCCACCTGTCTGGCACCACGCCGAGCAGAAAGAAACGTGTGTCGCAGGCTATGACGTAAATCTTCGTTGACAGAAATGTTGAAATTAAATATTTATTATACACATTTTTACAGCATTGGAAAACTTTAAGAATGTTTGTCATGTTGTTCCTCCTACAGAAATTATATTACAACAAAAAATATATTCACGCCATCTCCCATTTTCATATTTTTGAAAAAGCTCCAGGGAGCCATTACGGTTGCGCCAAAGAGCCGCATGCGGCTCTAGAGCCGCGGGTTGCCGACCCCCGGCCTAGAGACACGATGGGAGTAACACTACTGCACATATTGATTGGGCCCCATGTACCCGGAAGTCAGAAACTTTTTCGGCGTAGGAATGAATAGGCGCCATTTTTAGATCCGGTATCCAGTTCTACTATAATACATCCATGGGCGTAAGGCATAGGAAATAATGGGTTTCAGGGCGTGGCAGTGCCGTTGTCGCAATGTGTCTTCCAATCAAAGTCCGAGGTCGGAATTTCCCAGTTGAAATTTCCAATTTCCGACCTTCAAGTGTTCCAGGTGTGCACGACGCCAAACGTAAACAAAAAATATGGCTGACCGTGATAAACTGGCGTTTTTATTGACAATTGTATCAACAATTGAATCGCCAGCAGTGCGGCCTCCTTGCACAGATAAACGAAACAGGATAACTTTTCTGTAGATAATTTTCAGAGATTGTTTACCATAACCAGCTACTTAATAACATTGTTGACATATTTTAACATCAGTTTACATGCAGAACAGTTTTTAATATATGATAGTATGTGTCACTGTAATTAAATATAGGCAAATATATTTTACATTGCCTTAGTTAATGGTTTACCATTAACACCCTGCGCCTCCACGGGCGCTGCCATTGTTGTGATGTCAGACAACTGCTTCTCCGTGAAGTCGGAGTAGATGGATTTGCCCCGAGTTTACAAATAGGAACTCCGACTTTGAGTGGCGTTTTGTTGTCCTTTGTCTAGTAGAAGGTCGGAAAATCTCGTTTTCCGAGTCGTGTGGAACGCAGCATAAAAGCCCTACATCGGTGTTCAATGGGTCTGGTCACTGCTGCAACACTTCCCTTATCTGTCAAGTCATCAAAGACACGTCTTTGTAGGGCATCTTAAGTGTGCAGTTTCCTGACAGCTACAACGTTTATTAGTCGGTGTTCTTGGCGATTATCGCGTGCCAGCATGACAGATTGGTCATGATATTGATTTAGCCCATGAAGAAGGAATGCCATCCTTAATAATATCAATGCCGCATCATGCTTCAATAAGTTTGTTTCTATAAATATGACAGAGACCGAATGTAAAGTTAACTTCTTTACTGAAATCTTCAAGAATACAATGCAGCTGGCGCCAAGCACATAACAACAATGAATCTTGTCCCACACTCGAGCTTCCTACTAGGAACAAACATTAAACTCAAAAGTTCCACTGATATTGTTACATGTGTCCTTTTTTTTCCAAGTGTCCTCATGAACTCCTTAGACACTGTCCATGAACTGAATATGTGCCGTCCTTGTGTCAACTGACTCAAACAATGTCTTTCAGGTGTGCTTGTAAGGACCAGAGCCTCTCACTTGAAACTGGCAGATAGTGCATCATGTTGATTGACTCTACTTCCACCTCCGCAGAGCCTCTGGTCTCCTTCCCTGTGAGATATGCCCTGCTCAGGGTGTCAGCCAGCACTAAATGTTTCCCTGGGCAGTATCGGAGTCTGGCTTCATATCCCAACAGGCCCATCAGCATGCGCTGCAGTCTTTTAGGTGCACTGAGCAGCAGTTCGGTCATTATGCTCTTGAGTGGCTTATGGCCGGATTGCACCTCTACAGGCCTCCCATAGGTGAACTGATGAAATCTCTCCATCCCAAAAAGCACCACCAGTAGCTCCTTTTCGATCTGAGCATAGCCTTTTTCTGTCTCAGTAAGGGCCCTGCTGGCATATGCAATCGGTTGTCCCAGCTGCATTAAGGCGGCTCCTAGCCCACTCTCTGCGCGATCGCACTGCACCACAAGCTGCTCCGCTGGGTTGCAGTATTTCAGTACTGCAGTCTGTGAGATTGTCTCCTTGATTTTTTCAAATGACTTTGTGTGTCTGTCTGTCCATTCCCATAACACATTTTTGTGTGTCAACTCTCGCAGTGGTTCACAGAGGTTGGATGCATGGTCACAAAACTTTGCTAGGTAGCTAACCATGCCGAGAAAACGCTGTACCCCTTTCACATCTGTAGGGCATCTCTTTGATTGCTGCTACCATCCCTGGGTCCACCTTCAACCCATCGGACGACAGTATGTGGCCTATGTAGGGCACCTCTTTAAGTCTGAGCTGCAGTTTATCTGGGTTCAGCTTCACATTGAGGTCCCTGCATCTTTCCAGTAGCCTCCTCGATTTCATGTCATGGTCCTGTATAGCCTCTTTGTCATTCTCTCCCTCTCCCACAATCAGGATATCATCTGCAATGATCTTGACCCCAGGGAGATTGTCCATCACTTGGTTCGGTTTCCTCTGGAAGATCTCTGGCGCTGGGCTGATCCCCATTGGCATGTGTAGCCACCTGTAGCACCCCATAGGCATGGAGAAGGTTGTAAGGTAGCTGGATTCCTCATCTAGTTCAACATGCCAAAACCCCATTCTTTACATCAACCACAGAGAACATGCATGCCCTGTTCAAGTCTGGCAGCACGTCATCCATTGTGGGCAGTGGGTAGTGGCTCCTCTTGAGTGCTTTGTTTAGAGGCTTTGGGTCTATGCATACTCTCAATTTCCCAGATGGCTTGTGCACCACCAGTAGGCTACTGATCCAGTCCGTGCTTCTTTCAACTGGACATATGATCCCTCTCTGCTGTAGACTTGCGAGTTCCTCTTTTAGTGGGTTGTATCGTGCCACTGGAGCCCCTCTCTTCGGTAGCTGTACCGGCTCTATGTGCTCGTCCACCTCCAGCTTGCCTGGCAGGACCCCATCTTCATAGAAAACATCGGCATATTCCTTTTGTAACCCCTCCCATGTGGGCGGGGCCTGAGTTCTTCTAATGAATACTGGTCGCTATTACCTGAAGTGATAAACTATGTAAATTTGACGCTTAGTGCCTCCATCAACTAGAGGAAGTGGTTAGAATAACTTCCTTATGTACCTTTAATATACCATGTGTACCTTTAATATACCATGTGTACCTTTAATGTAATTATATTTTAGGATCTTATCTATTTAATTAAGGACGCAACACTTTTGCTTTAAATACAAATACCAATGGCGAATATTTATTAACCACACAAAGGTTAATAAAGAAAGTGCATTTGTATTAATTAGTGAATGAACATAATAATAGAAAGATCACAATAATTTACAATATACAAAATCCAATTAAACAAATAGGCTAGAAGCCTATTCCAATTCTAATCAATAATCAAAGTAATTCCCAAAATCAAGTCAACTCAATGTACAATCAATATGTACATGTATCACAAATAAAAGAAAATGGCCGGCCCATTCACACACACACACACACACTGTAACAGTCCGTCACCGTGGTTACCGTTGTGAGCCTGTTGTTGTTGAAAGTGAACGCTGGCCTAAAAACTGTCCGGGCACGTGCAGACTTGGGATGGGTACCGGTACTCACGGAACCCGGGCCAGGGTGATGAGTAGCCAAAGCAGGCTGGGAGAAGAGAAGAGAGCTGAAGAGAGGCAGAGATGAGGGGGGGAATGGCGACAGGCCTGCGTGAGCGCAGGTCGGAGAAGTAGAGGCGACGAATGGCGCGAAGAATCCTCACACACACAGCAACACGAACAGTCACAGGCACCAAGAAGAGAAACGGTCTCCGTTGTTGTCCACCCGAAGAGCTTTCCTTCACTGGTCCACACACCACGACTGTCGATCCTGAATCAACAGCATAGACTAAATGACCAAGTCCAAATACCAGCTCGTTTTAACCTAGCAGCAACTTGTCACTTAGCTACAGGGGCGTAACCACAGGTGGGCCTGGCCTGTCACTGGCCCACCCATTTCAAGCCCAGGCCCACCCAATCACGCTGGCTTACAAGCACGTAGGCCGGCCCCTTTTACGTACGTAGAACTGCAAAATCTGAGCGCGCATACCATCACGCTCTGTATTTTTCACTGCTGCTAACTAGCCAATAGCCAACAATTAGCCATAACTTATGGAATGGCGAAACAAAGTTCAATCTTCCGCTTTTTTAAAAAGCCACGGATGGAGAGGAGGAAAGCACACCTGCTCCAGCACCGACTGAGCCGCCCAATGAGAGTAAGATACCGCCGGAGAGAAGGACAGAGGAGGCTACAGCTTCTCCGTTGCAGGCAGCTTCTCCTCCCCCCTCTGACGACAGTGAGACGATTCCCTTGACCATGCCACCGTCAGATTTGTCTGCTGTGGATGAGCCACCCTCGCAGCCTAAATTAGTGTTCCCCGCAACCAACATTTCAGGAAAATTACGTTCTTTTTCCCATAAGTGGTATGAAGAATTTAAGTGGCTTGAATACAGCTCAGCAAGGAACGCTGTTTTCTGTAAAATGTGTAGGCATTTCCCCGAGCCCCATATGGAAAACACGTTTTTTCGAAGCGGGTTTGTAGATTGGAAGCACCTCTGCCAGGCATGCTCGAAACATCAGGCTAGCAAACCCCATTGTATTGCACTTGGTAAATTTGAGGGTTCGGAATGGACCGTTTTCATTCAGGCACTGCGTCGTAAAGTGGAGAGGGGTCAGTGTTACCCATCCCTCATTGAAGTGCTGGACAGCTGCAACTCTGACGTTTTCCCAAACATTAACAGACTGTTAAGGGCAATGATCACCATTCCCCTGACTTCATGTACTGTTGAAAGACTCTTCTCCACTACAGGCCGTATCAAAACATGTCTAAGATTTTCCATGCTAACTGCACGCCTCAACAATCTATCCCTGTTGTCCTTTGAAAGGGAACTTACTGACTCTTTGGACTATGATGAAATAATCTCGATCTTCAACGCTCGCCCTCGGCGTCTACACATTGTGCTGTAAAACGTGTACTATAGGCCTATAGCTTACATGTTGTATCATGATCTTTTAGACCGAGTCGGGCTGTTTTCCTCAGTGATGTTTAAATGGTTGTGCAGAGCCTGGCGAGAATGACTGGCGTGGTATTTGTTTAAGTGGGTTTTTATTAAAGTTTTATTATGTTTCTTGGTCACGTACTAAAAACCTGCGTTATGTGTTTACTGCTGTAATGTGTTCGAATTTGCGTCTTGTTTGAAGGATTATTGCTGGAAAATTTTGGCCCACCCATTTTCACTCAGGCCCACCTACAAAAATATTCCTGGTTACGCCACTGCTTAGCTAGCGTTAGCAACACTCGTTAGCTAACATGAATATGAATGAATCGGTAGCTAGCCTAGCGGCTAGGCTAACCGCTAGCCGCGATTAGCTTATAACACTCTTCTAACACCACAACGAGTAGTCACAGTTTTACACAATAGTTCCAGAAACATGTATTTACCTCTGGGATATCCTATAAATACACACGAGTCCACAGGAGTCACAATCCGTTGATCCAACGTTGTGTACAAACAGCTAACGTTACAACACAGAGAAGCTTCGGTTCATTCGTCTTCGTCGTCTAGCTTTCTGACCGCTTTACCTCAAATCACCGATGTCAAACTCTATGTCCCGCCCCTTATCTCAGCATACATACGTGTTGGCTAGTTACAGTAAACAGTGACCAATGAAAACAAAGAAAAGGGATGAATGACATATTCATCCAGATAGAGGAAAAGATTAGCAATGGGCAGCAACCATACTGTAAACACTTGAAATAAACAAGGCCCATGAGCGAACTGGCATTAGGGCTTACTGTATAACTGATACACCCAACTTGTAACCATTGCAAATAGCATTGTATATAACTATGAAGAGAATATAACTTATTTATCAGATGAACTGTAACTTATTTATTTATCTTATTTATTGTAGCTTCATACAGTAGCTCAATTAAGCACTGGGCTACACTTTTTTATCTGCTCCTCTGACCAAGCCCCTGATTTCTCGACTGCCAGTATGCTATGGTGTTGTACTGTGATCAACTCCATTGCTTGGATAGCTATACTGCCTAGGATGGGTCTGTGTATGTCTTTGTCAACCACAATAAACTCCACCCTGTATGACTTCTTGCTGCACGGATTAGTCACTGTCAGTGTGCAATTCCCGCATGGTGTGAGGGTGCTCTTATTGTACATCACCAACACCCAGCTGCATGTCTCTAGGTGCATGCCCTGTGTGAGGCTTACAGGGATGACATTGCAACTAGCACCACAGTCCAGCTGAAATCTGATTGGTTTTCTGTTCACCAGCATGGTTGCATACAGCGCAGTACCAGGTTCTGTGGTTGTCTTCTGAGCCATATTGACAGTCTCTGACCCTGGGCTTAACGTTATGCACAGCACATCTCTCTCACTTTCTGACTCTTCTGCAGCATGTTCCATTGACAGGACCCTGTTTTTCTTAGCCGACCCCATGCTTTTGCAGACTGTGGCAAAGTGATTGCTTTTCCCACAGCCCTTGCATGTATTTCAATATGCAGGGCATTTCTCTTTTTTACTCTCACGTCTCTGCCCACAGTATCTGCATTGGATAGTGTTCACCTCCTCACTGGGGTCTGTCCCTCTTGGTCTGTCTTTTTGTGACACTGCGTGGACTGCTTGTGCACTCTGAGCCTATATGGCCTTGGCTCTTTGTCTGGAGATCTCTGTCGCTCTTCCAATCTGCATAATTTGTCCAAAGTCAGATCGGTCTCTCTGAGTAAATGTTCCCTCAGACGAGAGTCCCATATCCCACACACTATCCTATCCCTGATACGAGAGTGTGATATTTCCAAAGTTGCATGTGACAGCCAGGGTTCTTAACTCAATGAGATATTTGTTAAAACTCTCATCCTGTCCCTGACTACATGTGAAAAAGTTATATCTCTCCATTGTTTCATTTTTCTTAGGGTCACAAAATGCAGTTAATGCCTTGAGTACTTCTTCCACAAAAAGGTTGTCTCTGGTACTACCAACCCAAAGTGTTTCACATATCTCTCTCCCTTTTCCCCAATCAAATAGTACAGCAATTTCACTTTAACAGTCTCTTCCTTTTCCTCCATTGTAAGATCCATATATAACGTGAATTCCTCCCTCCATCTTTTCCAGGTAAGGGCTAGATTACCTTCCTCAAAGTCAATCTTTCCTGGAGGTTTAAATGTGCTCTCCATGGTTGCTATGGTGATGTTAGCTACGCATTAACTCTGACTCTGTAACTTCTCCGACTGGCGGGGAGTAATTAGCTTGTCCTAGCTAGCATCTGGTTGCACTTGCTAACTTCGTTTTCTCAAAAGCGATCGTTGCACTTCCAAACAACTTCCAACCATGGCTTCCAGTTTCATACCACTGCCACCATGTTTCAATAAGTTTGTTTCTATAAATATGACAGAGACCGAATGTAAAGTTAACTTCTTTACTGAAATCTTCAAGAATACAACGCGGCTGGCGCCAAGCACATAATAACAACGAATCTTGTCCCACACTTGAGCTTCCTACTAGGAACAAACATTAAATGCTAAAGTTTCACTGAGAAATAACATATATTGTTACACATCAGATGGGGACTTCGCTAATGAGAACAAATCTGAAGCCCTGAAATTTACTGAGATACTGACAAGCACAAGTACGTTGCATCTCAAGCAGTCTGTTTATAACATTAATATCAATTTAAAGTTAATATTTTACCATAAAAGGTTATCGCATGGAACTTTAAATGATTGCAACAAAATCACAGATCACATGTTGCCCCTGTGCCTCTCACTATAGTGCAGGGGTGCCCACTACGTCGATCGCGATCGACCAGTAGATCGCGAAGGCAGTGCTGGTAGATCTCCATGACATTCCAAAAAAACTTTTTTTTCCCCAAGACATTAGCCTATCATTTGTCCTCCATTTGGCATTTGCTTTTTGATTGACGTAAAGGACGGCCAGTCTGCTGTTGCCTAAAACCAAAGATTCTAGAGCGGAACCTAAAACTTTGTTACATTAGGTTACCATAACAACCAGAGCCCTTCTCGAACGTACCTTGGAGTTCACATGCCCACAACGTGAGATAACGCAGAACTGCATCGAGCTGGCTAGTTCAACTCTCTAAAAAAAATTCTACTAAAAAGTGAAACAAAACAAAAATGAGTGGGGGAGCCGGACCTAGCAAGAAACAAAAAACGTACCATTTCCATGTGGAATGGGAGGAGGACTTTTTTTCACCATGTCTTATTCCAAATGCGTTTGTCTCATCTGTCAGTCTAGCATGGCTATCCCAAAGAAAGGAAATGTGGAGAGGCACTTTCGAACTGTTCATAAAAACTATGACAATGACTTCCCTCCGAAAAGCGAGCTGAGAAAGAGAAAGGTGAGGGAACTAAAATCGCAGTTAATCGTCCAGCAGTCACTTTTCACGCAGCCGCATTCAAAGGCAAAGGCAGCCACCGAAGCATCTTTACGGGTGAGTCACTCCATCATTAAGCATAAGAAAGCCTTCCAAGGTGGAGAGATGATGAAAGAGGCCTTCCTTCAGGCAGCAGATTCGTTGTTTCGGGACTTTAAAAACAAATCAGAAATAATATCTTCAATCAAAGCTCTCCAGTTATCAAGAGATTCCGTCACAAGGCGCTGTGAAGTGATGGGCGATGATTTGACACAGCAGCTTTGGAGGGACATCGTGGACTGCGAGTGTTTCTCGCTACAATTGGACGAGTCTACGGACATCAGTGATACGGCCCAATTATGCATTTTCATTCGCATGGTGTTTCAAGATATGACCGCAAAAGAGGAGCTGTTAACAATACTAGCCATGAAGGAACACACGCGGGGAGAGGACATTTTTCAGATCTTCAAAAACTTTGTGGATAAAATCCAGCTCCCAGTGTGTAAACTGGTGTCAATCACCACGGACGGTGCGCCTGCTATGGTGGGCCGCTCCAATGGATTTATTGCCAAGTGCAGGGATTAATTACCATTGCATAATACACCAACTAGCATTATGCGCAAAAATGCTAAACATGAAAGAGATCATGGATGTGGCAACCAAAATCACCATTTCTATTCGAGCGAGGTCTCTTCAAAGACGGTTGTTTGGTACACATTTGGAAGAGGCCGACTGTAACTACTCTGACCTCTTGCTACACACTGACGTGAGAAGGCTTAGTAGAGGGAGATTCTTGCAGAGATTTCGAGAGCTCTGTCCGGAGATTAAGGAGTTTCTCCTTATCACTAAACATGCGGAACACAAGCAACTTAATGACAATCAGTGACTGCTAGACTTGGCGTTTTTAACTGATTTAACCAACATGTTGAACGAGCTTAATTTAGAGCTGCAAGGAAAAGACAAAAGCGTGGTAAACATGATCAGCTCAGTTAACGCTTTCAAACGGAAAATGCAACTTCTGTCCTCAAAGTTGCAGCGCCGTGATTTGGGAAACTTCCGAAACCTCGCAGCAGAGCTGGAGAAGCAAGGGAGGGCGTGTGCGCAACTTGACAGTGCACGCTACACAGAGCAGATTGAAAATGTCCGGTCAGACTTTGACAAACGGTTTCAAGACTTTGCTTTGCTTGAGCCAATCGCTACATTTATGTGCTACCCATTTGGGGAAGATACAGAGGTGGATTCCTTCGCCTCAAAAATGGCAACACTGTTTCACCTGAACTCGTCTGCAGTCGAGGATGAGATGCTGACAGTACAGGCTGACATTCAGCTTAAGTCCAGGGCGCATGGAGAGTTTTGGAACTTACTTACAGAGGACAAGTACCCAAGCATGAGGAAATGCGCAACCTCCTTGACGGCATTATTCGGCTCTACTTATTTGTGAGTCAGCCTTTTCTCACATGAAGATTATCAAGTCCAAATACCATTCCACCATGACAGATGATCATTTGGAGGCCTGCTTGAGGCTGGCTACCAGCAGCTACTGTCCGAACTATGCAACCCTGTCTGACTCCCTCCAGTGCAGGTCATCCTCAGAGTAGGGAGGTAGAGATCACAAATCTATTTACCACAGCTGTAAAGGTTCATGCAGTGATGCAATTTCAACATAGTGTAGTAGCAAATGCTTGGTATGATTATTGCCTGTGTAAGGTTCAATATAAATGCAAATCCATTGCAATACTGTATATATAACACAACATGTATATAAATACACACACTGCATATAAATGTTCATATATATGTAAAACATGTATTGAGTATTTTTATTATTATTTTTAATATGAGTAGATCATTTTAACCTGGTCATCTTAAAAGTAGCTCACGAGTCAAAAATTGTGGGCACCCCTGCTATAGTGTATGTTCGCGTGACGTCACACGTTTCAATACGAGGCTGCGGCCATGTTGGAAGACTTACTACATAATTGAAAATGGCGAGTGACGATGTAAACACGAAACTAATGCTATTGGCATATCTAGATAAACTCAAATTAGATGTGAAAAGTCACTACCAAGAGAAGATTAAAAAAAAAGATTGGATTAGATCCACTGCTCATTCGCTCAAAAGTTCCGGACTGAACTTTGTCTACCACCAATTGAATCTTGTGACATTCTTTCATATCTTGTTTTGGACACAAGCTTTTACACCAAAAAAAAAAAAACAGTTCAAAGCATTTCGAAGCCTTCAAAGCTACAATCACATGGTTTCTGGATTTATTAATAGCTTTCGTGGTTGTATTATAAACAAGACATATGTTTTGGTTGCGAAAGTTAGGCATTCTCAAGATATGAATGATCCACTTGTCCAGTTGTAGATCATAACGACTGAAGACTGTGTAGTTCTTTCTGCCCACTGTACTGGTTGTATGGCCGGATTGGGCAAATGTTGCTCGCACATAGCAAGTGTCTTGTTTTATGTAGAAGTGTGGATATGACTTAATGGCAAACTATCATGCACTGAAGTGAAATGTACATGGCTTTTGCATTCATATGTCAAGCATGTTGATTATGCAGAGCTAAATGCCATTCATCTTAAATCTGTGAAAAAACTGAAGGAAGATATGGAGCACTCATTAAAGACAATGAACATCAATGAAGCTGCAACTACAGAGAAGAGCTCTAAGAAGGCAACAGAAATTAAAGAGCCAGTAAAGCTGAACTCGACGAGTTTTACAGCTCTCTGAATGGATGCAGGGTAAAGCCCGCCTATCTTTCAGTCATTTCACCTTATTCAGAGTCGTTTCTGTCAAAATCAAGAATTGTAAAATCAATCAGAGACATCTCCTGATGAAAAGTTTACTACTGTGGACTATAACGAGCTCCTCAATGAGTGCCACAAAGTAGAGCTAAACATTACAGACTAGGAAGTGAAAATTGTGGAGAGGGAAACAATTTCACGATCAAAGTGAAGTGGTTTTTATAAACACAGAGCAAGAAGGGTTGGTACATCAAAGTATTATGCAGCTTGTCATACTGACCCTGCCCAATCATCTCAGTCACTCATCAAGACTATAAGCTACCCAGATGTTTTTAAATTCAGCACAGCAGCTACAAGGCATGGATGTTACGACGAGGATCTTGCTATTTCTGAATATTAAAAGTTGATGAAACCTCTGCATAGGAATTTCAAGGTTTCAAAATGTGGCACATTTATCAACAGAAAATACCCGTTTCTCCATGCAACACCAGACTTCCTTTGTTCCTGTGACTGTTGTTGTGAGGGACGTGGGGAGGTGAAATGCCCATTTTGTATTGAGGGCATAGATTTGGAATCATACATTCAAAAGAAATCATCAAGAATCCTAACTGGTGCTTCCTGATTTTGAAACAAGAACCTAAATTCATCTGTAGATGTGGCTGCATCTTTTGTAAGGGACAGCTCTTCCAGAAGATCAGGTATTTCATCAAATTGTTCGGAAATATCATCCTGCTTAAAGATGTCACTAATTGGAAAGCTTGTTTCACTTAGTTTTGAAGCCTTTGCTTCCTCTCTTCCCGCATTTTCTTTCTCAGTAGCCCGCTTTCATCGTTCAGTTGCTCTATCACTTCAGGCCTGCATTTCATCTCTTTTCCTCTGGGTTTCAAATTTTTCATGTCCAAGTTCACGCGCCATGTCTGCAGGTGGGAAGTTGAATGTGGGTATTTGTCCTGGTCGCTGCAGTAGCGCCTCCTCTGGTCGGTCGGGGCGCTCCTCGGATCGGCAGAGAGGGGGTGGAGCAGCGACCGGGATGGCTCAAAAAGAGCGGGGTAATTGGCCAGATACAATTGGGGAGAAAAGGGGGGAAAAATTGGAAAAAAAATATCGTTTCCCCAGCCCACAGCAGTGCAACACAAAGACAAAAACACATATCCAAAACCTACAAGAACTTCAAAAACACACATACTAAACAAACTATTAAAAAAGTCACTGTCTGAGAGAACGAACGCCAGCCAGGATGACTGTCAGAAATGTGGGTCTGTATGGGCTAACAGTTAGCTTGGCCTGTCCCGTTTCCGTGTCCTGTCAGGCCGCCCTCGGTGCTTCCTCCTCGGATGCAGCGCCAGGCAGGGGCCGTGGCCCTTGGGCCCCCCAGAAGCAGCAGACCAGGCTCCCCCAGCCGATCCAACACAGCTCTCCCAGACAGACATCCTCAACACACCTCCTCGCACTCCACACAACGACACCAAAAACACCACAGTCAACGCCAGGCGAGGCCGCCGCCAGACTGCCCTCGGTGTTATCAGAACTGCCGGTCTGCATGGGCTAGCAGTTAGCTTAGCCTGCCCCACTTCCACGTCCTGTCAGAATGCCCTCAGTGTTACCTCTTCGGGCACAGCTCCAGGCAGGGCCATGGTCCCTGAGCCCACAAGATACAGCAGACCAAGCTCTCCCAGCTGATCCAGCGCCAGCTCTCCCAGACATCAAGTGAAGAAAAAACTTAAACGCAGACATGACAAAGACATTGCATGGATGGTACTGGGTGAGGCCGCTGCAAATGTGAATTCGCGCTGCCATCTTCCCACACCGGAAGTGGGAAGAGATCAAGATCAATGATCAAGTTTAGAAGTTCATCACATTGGCAACTTACACCTATTTAAATGAGCTGTAAAATAAAGCTAGTCAACGTGTCAGTACTTTCTATTAGTTTGCTTAGCTCAGTAGACTGAGTTCGTTTGCTAATGTTTGCATGGCTTCCCTTTATACACTTCTGTTGACTGATAAGATTGTTCAGTTTAGATGTATAAATTGCTATTATCTATTTGAACTAGAATAGTATTTATTTCATTGTAAACTTTTTTTTTACCATAGAAATGCAATAAAAGTTAGTCAGAAGGTGTTTAGTAAATGTTATTCAACAACACCTCAACACAGCTGTTACCTCTAAACATACCCCTCATGTATACCAGAGATCTGATTAAGTTCAGCAGCAGTTTAACATTTACGGCTCGCAGCCTTTATCCTCCTCCCCTCTCCCATTTTAGTAAACCCGTTTTTGCACACAATGGAGGACAGAGTGAAAATACAGAGAGAGAGAGAGAGAGAGAGAGAGAGAGACAGATAGACAGAGAGTGAGAGAGAGAGAGAAACGGAGACAGAGAGACATTGGGCATCATTCACTCAACAAGCATACAATCAATTTAGAAATGTTTCTACAAACATTTTGGCATTAACTGTTTTTTCCCTCATAACATTTAAGTGTCTTTTTTCATAAATGTTTCACTTGTCTGGTGGCTAAATGATGAAAGTAAGTGAGACGTATTTAGGCAATGGGGGCCACTGATTTTTTTTTTGTTTTTTGTTTTTTGCGATATACAGTTTACAGCTGCCGGTGCCACAAGATAGGTTAGCCTTGGTGAGAAAAATGATGAAGAGAACGGGCGAAATAAGGATGTCCTTTAGCTAAAAGACCAATTAGGGATGAACAGGAAGAACCAACAAGAGATTCAAAGGTCTTGCTGAGACGTAATGGGAAGAAGAAAAGATTCAACAGTTGAAGAAAAAAAGGGATGAACAACCATTCAACACCGAGCAAAGAGAGCCTACAGGAGAGGTTGACAGAAAGACGCATATGAGGGGAAGAGAGGAATGAAGGAGAGAATGCAGATGGTGGGGAAAAGAGATACAGAGCAAGAGACTAATGATGGTCAGACCACTGGTGTTAATGTTGTTTGTGTCCTCTTCCTCATATAATAACATGAAAACACAATCAGCTCTAACAGAAAGAAAAAAAACATCCAGCTGGGTGAGTAAGTACTTATCATAGCCTCGCTAATCATAACCTAGAGTTATTTTCGATTATGCCAGCCCAAGTTTTTCATCAAACCTATATATTTCCATCACAACAGTAGTGCAATCTGTTTTAATGTAAAGAATCATTGCACAGGCCTGTATCAGAGTTAACCCATACATTGTACTTACCCATACACAATAGCTTCCACTTTTATTTAGCTTTCGAGATATGTCAATCCAACATTTGCCCCCGGCTGATGGCATTGGCCAACACTGATGAAACTATGTAGATTTACTTAATGAATCATATTAATGGATATTTTTTGAGAAATAAAGATGCTCTGTCAATAAGTTTGATATACTTTTTACAATGGATAGGCCTTCTTAGGGAGTTATGTCAAAACCGAACCTTGCAATGAAATATTGAGCAAAGTTTTCATGTAGTCCCATTAAAAAGTGATGTATAGAAACATCAAGGTGTTAAATCTTTAGCCGTCTCTCTGCCCCCCCCGTGTGTGTGTGTGTGTGTGTGTGTGTGTGTGTGTGTGTGTGTGTGTGTGTGTGTATATATCCTGAGAGCAGGATAAGCGGTCTGGATAATGGAAATATATATAAATCTGGATAAAAAACTGCACAGCAAGCTGAGAAACCATAACTTCTCTCAAACCTCAACTGACGTTGACATTTCCAACATAGTTATAAGCTAATCAGACATGTATTCCCTAACCTGCTCTCAAGATTATCAGTTCCCCACTTTATTATGATTAGTGCAAGTACGTTATTCTGTAACAATACCATGTAACAACCATCCATCCATTATCCAAGCCGCCTATCCTGATCAGGGTCACGGGATGCTGGAGCGTATCCCAGCAGTCATTGGGCGGCAGGTGGGGAGACACCCTGGATAGGCTGCCAGTACATCACAGGGCCGACACATTCATACCTAGGAACAATTTAGTATGGCCGATTCACCTGACCTACATGTCTTTGAACTGTAGAAGGAAACCGGAGCACCCGGAGGAAATGCACGCAGACACGGGGAGAACATGCAAATTCCACACAGAGATGACCTGTGAAGACCCCCAAAGTTGGACTACCCCAGGGTTCAAACCCAGGACCTTCTTGCTGTGAGGTGACAGCGCTAACCATTATGCCACCACGCTGCCCTACGATGTAAAAATTATAACCAACATAACTAAACACGTTGTGTAAGCCGTTTATCAAATTTTATCTCACTCCTCAGTAGTCATCGTGTCTAGTTTGAATCAGTTCAACATCAGCATCAAGACGCTAATGTACATCACAGCTTCAATGCGGTGGTCAGCGTACATCACACAGTTGCTGTACATGATAGCGTTAAATCTCAATTTTTGAGAAATATGTTTAGCTGAAATGCCAGATTTGCCTAAAATAAAAATTTCTAAAAATGAAAATGAAAAATACTCAGCTGGGTCACTCCAGTAAAACCGTATAATAAGTGATGTTACAGTGAATAGTCTTCTGTCTCAAATAGGCAATACCTAATGGTCACCTAAATGGATTAAATCCAGCTGTGTTTGCAAATATGAATGAACCCAGGCCTGGTTCACATGGTTAGTTTTAGTTTGAGCCCAAACAGGTAAAACTGGTGTACTTGGTACAAACTGCTGGGAACTTAATGAAAGCCAGAGGAGTTCCAGTTTTGCTGACATCTCATCAAAGTTCACTAACTTCCTCTGACAAATCTACATTGTAAAGCACTTTCTCCAAACCTGAAAACCACAAGTTGCATATAATGTGCAACAGTGATTCCAGCATTGGTGCTCCACAATGGGGTAAAAGATCTGGTCAAACAATACAAAATAACATCTGTGGTGCAAGTGGGTCAAATTCTTTTTCTAAACTAAAGCTTGCTCCAATCTCGCAGTAACAATGCCATATCCAAACCAGGCTGCAAAAATAACTTTCGCATAAGGTAAACTTTTTAGTGTCCTAGTGAAATTAAATCCAGAAGGTGCACACTTTAAATAAAAACAAAACTCGACATCAGAAACCTGAACATTCAGCAGTAGTTTTCACATGTGATGCATTTCTACTGGGCCGCTACTTTTCAATAGATTCAATAGAGGACCACAAGCTCCGCATGCTTTAAAGGAGGATCCCAGGCACCGATGTCGCACAACGTCAAATGTGAGAGCTGTTTAACCAAGCCGAACCGTATGTCAGAAATCCGGCCCAAATTCAAACACACCAAGACGTTTTTCACAAATAGAGCTATCTGCATCCGCACTTGGCAAAAGAGGGGAGGAAAAAATGTTGCCCTCACACCTGGCAATCATTACAGAAATGAGAGACAGAGGAGGTTAAAACGTTGTGATAGGGGGAAAGAAATGAAATTCACACTTCTGTGCTGGGACTTGCTAATGTCTCTGACCCCTCCACACAAAAACAGTTTAATTAACTTGTATACATAACTTTCATTTTAACTGCTCACAGCCTGTCAAATCAAAGTGTCCGTCAGGGCTGTGGAGCGGGGAGTTGATGCTTTGCAGGTCCTCAGTTCAAATCCAGATCTCTGGAGGAGCTCCAGCTGGCCACGGGCTGGCAGGTAGACAGACAGGCGGGCATGCAAATGAGCGGACAGGAAGACAGTCAGGCATGCAGGACATGTAGCCAAGCAGACAGACAGGAGGACAGGCCGGCAAGTAGGTGGGTAGACGGACAGACAGGCAGGGTGAGACTTCCCTCAGTAAAAACGCATTGGCACCCTTGTTCACTAATGTGAAGCCTGGTAAAAGAAGCAGTCACTGTTCTCGCACACAGAGACAAAATGGCATATTTATGCAAAAAAAATTACCTATTCACTATAGAGTTATAACAGGTTTCTTCTCCTGGATCACCACCTTACCATGGTGGAGAAGCTTGCATGTACCAATGATCCCAAGAGCTATGCTGTCCAGAGCTTGGCTCCTGGTAGGGTCATCCAAGGCAGATAGGTCAAGAGGGAGGTTCCAGATGAAGTTCAAGCCAACAAAAACGGCAGAACTGGTGGACGATGTCTCCAGGTCACAATGGCAGTGAAGGTGGATGAAGGCTGCAAAAGAAGGTGGTCCCCAATCGGCTTGGTTCTCCATGTCATTGGACTCAGGCCACCCTCTTCCAAGGACCGTGTGGTGGCTGCAGGCGCATCAGCCACTCCACGTAAAAAGCTGTCACGTGTGAGCATCCTCCCATTATGCAGCTCCAGGATCGGCCTCTACACCCACCTGAAGACCCGGAGGGACCCAGAGGGAGGACGGTCATACTTGACCCCAAGTGACCGCTGATGATGATGATGATGAGTATAACAGATTTAAACAACTCAGCCTTTGATCAGTCAATACATGCAACACCACTGAACTTTTCACGTCAAGCAAGAAAAACATAACTCGAGGACTTTATAGCCATCACTGCTACAATAATATGCTGTTAACATAATATAACATTGACAAACATTACTAGCTATACTGCTCTGTTGTTGTTTATTATTTCGATGACTGATAAATTGTGTCAGAAAATAAAACATTATGAACACATTTTATCCTTGGCGTGATTGTGGAATTAATATTTGCGTAGCCTAGAGGAGAGATTCATCTTGTGACTTTAGTGGTCTTTCATCATCATCAGCACCAGTGGATGTGAGCTTCCCTCCATCCAGGATATTTACAATGGATGGAGTGTGAGTGAAGCTTGCAGGATTATCAAAGACCCCAGCCACCCCAACCATGGACTGTTCGAGCTGCTACCGTCTGGCAAGTGGTGCTGCAGCCTCAAGGCCAGACCAGCAGGCAACCAGGCTTATGAACAATCAACACTACCAGCCTGTTGGCTGCCTGTCTGTGAGACACACACACACACACACACACACACACACACACACACACACACACACACACAGTATCTTACATGCACTGCACACTATATGACACTAAAATAATACTGTATTGTATTTTTAGTATTACTTTTACTGGTTTTTCTATTGTTGCTGCAACATCAAGAAGCTGAAACACAGGACTCGCTCATATAATGGGACGTAATAATAAAGGATTCTTGAATCTTTCAACGGAGGAATAAAACCTGATCACAGTATTTAGAAATAAAAATTATAGTTTCCAAATACACTACCTTCCGGCTAATTATGTGATAATTACTCATATCAAGTAATCCTCCAAGAAATGAACTTTCATCACTGAAACACAATTTTGCCTCGATTTTCTACGGAATATAACAGAACTATATGCATTTAAGTGTAAAAGTTTATTATTGCTAAAAATGTGAGAGTATGAATAGCTGAGTTGCGGTGACTGCATGGCCTAATTTCACACTGTGTAAAGGAATAGACTACTGTATCTGTTATGACACACATTCTATTTTGTTAAACTTATTATGCATACGTTAACGTTACATTATGAGGGGCAGGGTTGTGTGTGTGTGTACTATGTGTGTGTGGGTTGTTATGGGGGGGGGTATTGATCCTATTCTACATTATTAGGGAAAGCAGGTCAGTCATTCTCAAAAGAGGGCTATTATACAATATGCACGCACACGCACGCACACGCACACACACACACACACACACACACACACACAATCAGTATGTCATGTTGAGAAGGGGACCCCCCCAGGTCAGTCAACCCTTACAGAGAGTAGACAGGAAGGTAGGCTGCAAGTGTGTGTGTGCACACTCACACTCACACACACACACACACACACACACACACACACACACACACACACACACACACACACACACACACTCACACTGATGGGGCCAGCAGTAGTAGTACCAATGTGGAGTGTGACGGCTCTGGAGAGGGGAGAGAGTTATTAGGTTAGCCCTGAACTACCTACTTAATATAGGGGCTGGCGCTGATAACTAGCGGAGCCTGGCAGAGGTGACAGCTTTTGGCCCTGCTTGAGGAAATCCAATTGAAAGGCAGCCAAGAGGAACAGCAAGCCCGAAACAGATGTTGCTTGCTACCACCGGCGCAACAGGGGTACACATAACCCAGCTGAAGCAAAATTTGACACACAAACACGTGCAGGTGTGTGAAGAGGTGCAAGTGCAAAACACACGCATGGATACATGAGTGCGCACAGACACAATGGGGATGAGGAACAAGGAAACAGCGCTAACTGCACACACACACACACACACACACACACACACACACACACACACACACACACACCTGATGTCAAACATAAATCAAGTAATGGAATTGGGTCATCAAAACTTTGTAATACATTACTTTTTTTTTTTAATCTGTAGATGAAATGAGAAATGAGATAACGTACAAATACTAACTCGGTTAACAGAAAAACACTGGAAAAACAAGTCACTTGCACTGTCACACAGACACACAATGGTATTTCTGGCCATTCTGGTGCCCTAAGTGAGACACCCCCCCCCCCAAAAAAAACCATTTTCAGGTGAAATAAAACTTTTTAATTTTACTATTATAAAAATGAAATAAATAAAAATGCAACAGCAGGTGTGCAAAAAAAAAGGTAAACAAAAAAAAGGATACTCAACATATTGTGTGCAGTTATAAAATAAATAATTAGAAAAAATATAAAAGATAAATTAAAAAATAAAACAAAATATTTACTAATGTGCAATCAAATATTTAACAGGTGCATCTCTCTCATCATCTTACTCTTAACAAGTAAATACACCTTAATGCGTGTGTTATTCCTTTTATTTCTATAATCATTAAAAATACATATATAATAATAAATTAAACTTATATAGTGCTTTTAGACCAAATTGGCCCAAATTTTTTTTTCTTTTTTGGGTGGGGCTGTGGGTGGGGCTGCAGGCGGTGCCGGTTGCCTATAGAAATGCCCCTGCAGACACACACTAACCCTCACCAACACCACCATCAGGCATAACACACATTCCTTCATGCATTTTGGAGCTGATTTAAACACTCAATAAACTCTATCAATTGAAGGTTACTGGGAACTTCTTTTGAGCTAACCCCCATCAGCCCACCACCACTAGCTCTTCTGCTCAACATGGAATGAGGGAAAAGAAAGAAAAAAAAAACAGTGTCACAACTTCTACCAGTCCTTCTAGTTCATGACCTCAGCCATAAGCTTTTCTTTATTGAATCACCAGTGGTTGCCAGATCATTATCTCCCTGTCATTCCAGATCCCGTCTCCCCTTCCTGACTGGCTGTCTCACCCCTCCCCTCTCCTGTTTTCCTCCCCCCAGCTCCTCACCTGCAGCTCATCCACCAATCAGCCCACACCTCTTCTGCCGCTCCCTCTTCACTCGTCCCCTGCCAGATTGTGCGGTGTGTTTGCTCCCTAGCTTGCCAGCGGTTCCTGGGGATCCTTCACCCTGACTTGCGCGTGTTTGATTCTTCCGTCTGATTTCTGGGCTCTGTTTTTCTTCTGCCTGCTCCTTGTCTGTCTTGGTAGCCTATCAAACAGATCTCCTGGTATTCTGACCTCCGCCTGCCTTTTGACCAAAGTAAACTGTTTTGTGACCTAAACCTGCCTGCATTTGAGTCATGCATCTGGGTTCTCGCCTGCCAGTCTCTCCTAAACCATTACACATGCATGT